>PVIC010031568.1:0-21243 GCA_004025085.1 Thryonomys swinderianus | reverse complement strand
CTGTCTGTAACTCGTCCCAAGCCTGTTTTTCCTTTAATTAGGCACATGAGGGGGAGGTGAGCTCTGAACAAGTGAGTCACTCCTGGATAATGGCTATCAAATATAGCAGAAGGATTCTATCTTGATGCATTACACCAGATAGAAACCACCAGAATATATATCTCTTAAGGGACAGGATATATCCCGTGCCTTTAGAAAACGTGCTTTATACGTGGTATATTTTTAAAACTGTCCACTTACTGAAAGGACAATTAGCACATAATTAATGAATTTGATCCTGTTTTGCTGGAGTTTTAGCTGACATCTGGATACAGTTATTAACGGTGACCCCATCTGCTCTCAAAAGAATTTTGTGTGGCTGAAAAACTATGACGAGTGACAAGGACCTCTGACATTTTCAGCTGACTGTTTTTAGGTTGTCACTTTAGCTCTTTTTTCTAAATCAGAAATAAATGAAATACAAATGATGAAAAAGCACTGTGGGTTTCCGTTACTTCCATAGTTTTTCTTTCTTCATGATTTTTATGTACTCTTGCAAAACTATTTATGTGCAATGAAAGACACCATGGGAGAGGTGGCATTCAGTGAGTGTTCATTCTAAGTTTATTTATTGAAAGATCATCTACTAAGATTTGAAGGGTAATGTTAGTGGCAATAATTCAATGGGAGCATATTTATGTAAACTGTTTAATGCAATCAACTGCATATCCTGGAATACAAGATAGCAATTTTACACATGGTAAATAAAATTATGTATAGTGGGCCGGAGATTTAGCTCAGTGGTTCCAGCGCCTGCCTCACAAGCGCAAGGCCCTGAGTTTGATCCCTGGTAACCACATACAATGCTGGGCATGGTGACTCACACCCACCAGCCATCAATACCACATACCACAGTGCTGGGCGTAGTGGCTCACGCCTGTCATCCCAGCACTCGGGAGGCAGAGGCAGGAAGATTGCTGAGTTCAACACTTGCCTGGGCTACCTAGTGAGCTCAGGGCCAGCCTGAACTACAAAGCGAGACCCAGTCTAAAAAAAAAAAAATTATATATAGTATTTCTGATTCCTCTTTATTGCTTGGATATTCTTTTACTTTCTATGCCATTTGAATGACAGAGAAAAAAATCATTAATATGTCATATATTAATGTAATAACAAATGAAGTCTTTCTCCTTCAGGTCAGTTTGCTCCTCTGCTTTTCCTAATTTAGATTCCTGAGATTACTTATGCGAATTTTCTAAGGAGTCCATTTCTGAACTGTTAGGCACTGAATATTCAGCGGTGACTCTTTAGCTTCTAAAAAGCAATGTGCTATTTATTGGTGCTTTAAAGATTTAGTTTGTTTTAAATTAAAAACCCTAGACATTTAATGTTCTACATATCAAAGTATTTCAGGTAACATTCTTCACCTACCATTTTGATCTTGGTCCCGCACTCAGCAGACTCATGGACAATTGCTATTTTGATAGCCCCACGAAGAAGGAAAATTTTCATTTGAGATAAATTATGAGCAGAGAAATATCTGTTTCAAGGTAATTTCATCTTCAAGAGACAGTTCTCAAGAGTATATACTCTACTTGTTTGGATGGTAGTTATGGCTAATCTAAATGATTCACATTTCCTTATGTAGCTATTTGCAGTTTTACAAAGAAAAAGTAAATTTGTCTTTCTTTATAAAAACCTTCACAGATGCAAACATATCAGTAAGTGGAATTTCTCAGCCAAGTAAAGTATCTTTTCTTGAAAAGAAAGACTACAACCAGCTCCTCAGAAATTATTTTCGTCCTTAAATGGATATGTGTATACGGAATAAAAATAATATTGCTGTCCAGGATAACTTAAATCAATGCTTATTGTACCCCATGTTACATCTTTATGAATGTAACTATAATTTCAATCACTAACTTTTTTAGATGTTACTTGTTCCTTAATATTGGACCTTATTACCTATTTTAGTGATTGTTAGAAGTTAATGTTCAAACTGGGATGTTAATTTGTTTTATGAAAATAAAATCTTATCTGTTAAACGTGCTGTAAACATCAACTGTGTACCACTGTATAGACAGCTTTCTAGTCATTTGAAACTTCAGAATGATCAAGACCTTTTTTTTTTTTTTTTTTTTGAGACAGGGTCTCGCTTTGTAGTTCAGGCTGCTCCTCAGCTCATTATGTAGCCCAGGCAAGTCTGGAACTCAGCAATCCTCGTGCGTCTGCATCCTGAGTGCTGGGATCACAGGCATGAGTCTCCACGCCCAGCGTTGTATATGGTTACCAGGATCGAACTCTGGGCCTTGTGCTTGCGAGGCAGGCACTGGAACCACTGAGCTAAATCTCTGGCCCCGAGACCTTATCTTGAAACCCCATATTATACTGCGTGGTAGAGCATGTTTGAAATGGTCCAATAAATGCAATTCTTAATTATTATTTTAGGGAATGTTGTTATAAGTAAAATAGATGCAATTCTAGGGTTCAGTCTCATCCAAATAATCACAGACTTATTTTTTTTTTCTTTTAAAATTAACAAGGATGGGCTGGTTGGTTCCGGTGCCTGCCTCGCAAACGCAAGGTCCTGAGTTCGATCCCGGTAACCACATACAATTCTGGGTGTGGAGACTCACACCCACCAGCAATCAATACCACATACCACAGTGATGGGCGTGGTGGCTCACGCCTGTAGTCCCAGCACTCGGGAGGCAGAGACAGGATTGCTGAGTTCCAGGCTTGCCTGGGCTACATAGTGAGCTGAGGGCCAGCCTGAACTACAAAGCCAGACCCTGTCTCAAAAAAAAAGAAAAAAATTAACAAAGAGTTCATGGGAAGTGAATATATTTTAATAAAAATTGAAATTCTCTAGGAAATATCTTTGTTTTGGCAGCCAGTAGGCCCTGTTATTCCTGCAAGATTTTGACTAATTTAACTCTGGCGAATACCAAGTAGACAATTTTCTAATATATTTTAGAAAAGAACACCTGATCTATTATAGAATTTTAACTTTAGGCAGGCATCAATAAATACTAATAATTTGTTTATTGAAAACATGAATGAGAATGTTCCTATCGCACTACTTTTAGGTGCCTTAAAGTTTAAATGCCCAAATACACATTACCCATTAATTGGTAAATAGAGTTTAGATCCATTCATACAGCAACATACTGCAGAGGAAAGACTGCTATGCAGATATAAGCAGTGAGAGAGGATGGATTTCAAAACATACCACTGAGCAAAATATTTCAGGAGCAAACACATTCATACTACCTTTCTGGAATCATCTTAAGTAAAGAAACAGGCATAATGAGCCAGGAAGGTGATGACTTTTATAGTGAGATGGTGGTTATGTGAGATGGAAGCATCTTAGCCTTTTCCCTGAATCTACTTGCTAGCTTTTGGTTGGGTAAGTTCAGTTGAAATCTCTGTCTGCATTAGTTTCATTACCAATAAAGCTGGAATAACATTAATGCCTACCTCACACGATTCTTAGAAGAAGGCCTAAAATACCATAAGCTCTGTGTAATATATCATGAGATCTACACCAGTTATTTGACCCTGTTATTATTGCGTGAGTGACTTGCCTCCTCCAACTAGGACCTACTTCCTAAATTCTGCAGCACCATCGAATGGCCTTTTAAGTGATGACCCTGATCTTGCGCTAATCTATTGATAAAGTTAGAGCTCTAATAACCCAGTCACTTCCCAAAAACCTCACTTCTGAACACTATAGCCTCAGGCACAATGCCTTCAGTATGTGAACTTTTGGAGGACATTTACAGTATTAAACATAATAGTTATATTCTATAGACTAGGGGTACTTCTAGTAAATAAGACATGTTTCTATCATGCTATATATTTTCAAAGGAGGCTGTGTTCTTATAACAGTTTTATAAAATGAATAACAAGCAAAAGACAAGCACTATGCCCATGTTACATGCATATACAAGCCTAAGGATTACACTGATTGTAGAAAGACATTAGTACTTTAATAGTGAACAAGTTGGGCATAGCAAAAAGTATTAGGTGGTTTACTACTAGGAAAGAAAGGTAAGATTGGACATTTGAAATGTTAAGTGACTGGGCTGGGGATGGAGCTCAGTGATACTACATCACTGTCTTGCAAGCAAAATGCTGAACATGATACCCAGTACCAGGGGGAAAAAAGAAGCAGGAACAGACAAACAATAATAACAAAAAATAAGTGATGATATAAAGACACTTGGGAAAGGGATTTAGCTCAAGTGGTACCTTGCAAGAAAAAGGGCCTGAGTTTGAGCACTGGTACTGCAAATAAATAAGTAAATAATAGGTAAAGACACTTGGATTGAAAGGTGATCCCAAAATTCAGTTTTTAATAATAATCTCTCTTCTCTTCTAAGATACTGCCTGAATATATAACTGGACAATCAACTGACCATACATGATAGCTGAATTCTGACCCACAAACCTCTTTAGTAGTTGACTCAGGATTGTCAGGACTTGGTGTCTACAGTGTTCCCTAATTTATTTTAAATGATTTATTTACTGTTGTTGATTTTGGTCCACCCTTTCCATGTAGGAGCAGAAAAGCATTAAATATATTCTACCACTAGCGATATATGATGTCAAACTTCCCAGGAGCCACTCTGCCTGTGCCCTTGCTTCTTACCTGAACAACTGGAGCACATCTCTGGCTCCTCCTCTGGTTTTTCTGGAGCACTTCCTCAGTCCTCCAGCTGCCTGTAAAACTCTTACATGCAGCTGCTGCGGCTGAGTCCCTTCTGACACCATACTGAATAAATGCCTTGTTGAGTTCTCCCCTGGCCGAACATTATTTATTTCTACAGAATTAACTACTGTTAAAACCGACCTACTTAATAAGAAGGCATTTCAAAACTGGGAGAAAGCTGCTGAGGAGAATTCTTTCACTTTTTATTAAGTGTCTTTTCTACTGTTGCTCGAGGAAATTTCATTCTTCTGTCTCAATTTTGGGAACAGACAATTACAGTGTGTCTCAGCATTCATTTTGAACGTGGTATTTCAGCATGTGGGAGAATAACTGATACTGAAAAGAGGTGAATTTAAAGGTTTTGTTTCACAGAATTTGTCTCGCTAATGTTTAGGACCTAACCATAAAGAGGAGGAAGGTATTCTATTCAATGACTGTGGATGATATGACATGTTGTGCATTTATGGGAGAGGCATTTCCAGTTTTAAGGAGGGTCCATAAGTCCGTATAAAAATAATAGGAACATACTATTCTGATTAATACTGAAGACAGTGTAGTGATCGCCTATAATTTCCCATCATCAACAGATTGTCTTCTAATTTCTCCTTTATTCATTGCTTTTGCCTTTTCAACGTCAAAAATGTTTTATTGTATCTTTGCTTCTTTCCGTTCTATTCACTACATGGAGAGGTTGATATTAATTCGTTTAATTTCCACTCTGTGCCAGAAGCTGAAGCTCAGTTACGTGATACAGTCAGCCGCAGGGCTCAGCCTTCTGACTTACTGCTTCTGCATAGATTTCCTAAGTTACTTGTATCCCACACTATGAAGCCCAAACATGGATATTTTGCTTCCACCATTTGCACGTACTCTATCCTAACAGTGTTGAACTGCACCCAATCTCTGTTCTCCTAGGAAACAAGGGTTAAGATATCCCTTTATCCTTTTGTGTATCAGGAGATGCCTACAAATATTGCAAGAAAACAAAAACCTCCGTCCTTTCTCACCTGCATTACTCTCTTGCTACCCACTTGTATAAGACCCAGGACTGTTTCTTTGCGAGGTATGTGTTAGTAAACTTTTGTCAGTGATATTTCAATATCTAGTATATATTTTTAAATTTACAATAAGTCTCAATTGCTTACCTTGATCACTTGTCTCTTTGCTAGCTAATTTTTAAAGTACATGTTGGCAGTATATATTGATTACATCCATTGTGGGGAGCTGGTAAGTATACGCCCATCATGCATTTCAATTTTTCTTCTTCCCCTCGTGCCTCTGCCACATTTTCGTGTAGTTGTTGT
Source organism: Thryonomys swinderianus (assembly GCA_004025085.1). Taxonomy (NCBI): domain Eukaryota; kingdom Metazoa; phylum Chordata; class Mammalia; order Rodentia; family Thryonomyidae; genus Thryonomys; species Thryonomys swinderianus. The sequence goes on along the minus strand of PVIC010031568.1, from coordinate 15,246 downwards.
ATGTATTTTATATGTTTTCTAGCATGTTAGCTAGGTCGACTTTTTATGTAGGAGAGCTAGCTTTACTAGATAATGTTTAATATTGTTTAATTCACATATATAATATTCCTGGCTGAGTTAATTATTGAAAGTTTGGTAAAGTCTAAAGCTTGAAATTTTTCCTGTATGTGGAAATCAAAGACATTGGTACTCACCATCCATGTAGGGACAGAATCAATACACAGCCCATACATGTCGCAGCTTACACTCCCACCACACCACACAAACTGACAAGAAAAAGGAGACACAAGAAATGTATTCAATCCGAGTTTTATGTGACACAGCATTCTCCGGACATGAAGACCCAGAGACCCAGGGAGTGCTGTCTTTTTTATGCACAGGTTCAACAGAGCATAAATGGCCATGTAGAGATATGATAGTGCTGTCAGATGGGGTTCTGGCCCTACATGTGGGTGGAAGTCATACAGGGCACATTTTAATGCTGGAACTAAAAAGAGGGACACAGACAGGGCAGAGAAGCACCACAGACAAACCATCTGTCCCCTCTGCACACAGAGTTGGGCTGAGAAGAAAACACAGCTCCTATTTACTGGGTCTCCCCGTCCCTGCACATCTTGCTCCCTTCTCTTAAGCCGTTCATCACATGCTGCTTGATTGACTATTTGCTTCCTCACTCCTTGATCACCCAAAGTAGCCATGTCTGCTTGTTTCTCATCAGGTGACTGTATTGGAGATCTCTGGCTCTGGCCTCACTTCTACACCTGGACAGAGCCCCTGAGTTATTTCGCTGTTTGAACTTGAGCAAGTGACTTAGGCTCCTTTAAAGTCCCATTTGCTTCTGGCTTCAGCTGGAGAAAGGATCTAATCTGGTGTTGCAAACTCAGCCTTTTTGTATAGGACTTCATAGCTTTGAACAGATGGTGGGAACGAGAGTCGCTCTGGAAAGCAGGACTTTTGCTTCTATGACTTGTTTCGGGGAAAGGAGGAGATGGAGAGGCCATTTGGCCTTTGTGTGAGGATTCCAGTCTTCCTCGGGAGAAAGTTCCAGCTTAAGCAAATGCCACTTTTGGGGGTATTCTGTTCTGAGTTCCAAAGTCTTTCTAGATTAATGTGACCTTTTTATTCCACTGCCCTTATGAAAGTAACTACTCCAGAAAATACTTCAATGGGAATATCAACTTTGGAGTCTCGGAACTCCTTATAGGATTCATCACTTGTTCACTAGGCTATGTTTATTATTCTTACCCATACCACTCCGTTGGAAATCTTCCTTAAAATCCTAAGATCTTAAATCTAAAATCCTAAGAAATGTCCAAGATTTGGCCTTTCCCTCTTGGAGATGGCATAATCACTGGATCCGTGTGCTGTCTTTCTGCAGTTCACTTTGGAGATATTTTGGGAAGGTGCTATTTTAAAAGAAACTTCAGTCTCTCATCTAATTTAGCTTTATGTATTTCCAAGAACCTTAATTTGTATATTCACATCTGTATTTAAACAATATAATAGGAAAAACAGTTTCCATAATTTGCACATACAGATGATTTTCACGTAAAACTCTTGGGAAAACGTGAAGGAAATAATCCTTCTCAATTAAAAAGATGCATATTTCCTTAACATAATAATCAACCATTTCCTCATTCTGGACTTGTGGAGATTTCTCTAACAACCGACCCTTTAAGCTAGAAAGGCACTTTCTCCTGCCTTGATTCTTCTGTATGTTCTAAGTTAATATCCTATTCATAGCCCACATAGGTGGCCAATTGCTTCTAATGGCCTCATTACTGACTTTCCAGTCATCCTGTTTCTTCCTTAAATGGTTGTATAAGTAACAGATTTCAATATAGTAAGTCTTTCTGCAAATGTAATTCTTACACTTTATGGAGAACTTACAACGTGGATACTGGAGAGGCTCAAGGGCACATATGGCGTGTGTTTCCGAGCTGGAAAAAGGAAAATGCGAACTCAACAGTAGGAGCAGGGTTACTGCTAAACCCCAGGGGCTCTCTGTGTGAGCAGAACGGAGCAGGTATCTCTTGCAGGCTGAGACTGGGCGGGCTGTTGAGGAGATAGGTCAGAGAACCAGCAAACTGTGGGCTCCATACGCTTCCGACATGGCCCTGGTGCCCTGAGTAAAGAGACCTACCTTTCTCTAAGATGGCATGTGGGCTTGTTCAAACTGGCAGCATCGCCTCCCTATCTGGGTTCTGTACTTTTCTTCATCATTTTCAACAATCGTCCTTGAACTTTGCTTTACATAACCATCCTTAATTGTTACCAGTAAGAAGAAAAGCAGATTCAACATCAGATGCCAAAGTCTACATCACTATTCTTCAAAAACCTCGGGTGATTTTGATATAACTGAGATACAATAATAATGGCATCATTAAATGTCTTTAAACTGACCACAGTCACTTTTATTTTATATACACAGACACACACACATGTATTACATACCTTCACACACTTGTGCTGCAGTTGAGTGGGCCAAAAACGGTCCAGGTTCTTGTGCATGACAAGGAAAGGATTACCCAGCACACACCTCACGGTGCAGAGTAAGTTTCTTGAAGATGGAGGAGCAGCAGCATGAACGGGCAGAAGGGCAAAGCTGGCACAAAGGGCTTTTGGAAGTCCGTTTCCAGGATTTAGTGGGTCAGACATCCACTGGTCCATGCCTTCTGCTGTCTCTCTCTCCTGAGGTCGGCAACCTGATCGGCCCCCTCAACTTCCGCCGGAATAAGCATCCTTCCGGTGGTGCGGGGTTTACAGTCCGCGGAGAGCAGGGAAGTGAGGCACACAGCTTCTCTGTCTAGGGTTGTGAAGTGTGGATAGTCATCAGGCGGGTGCGGCCGGTGAAGCAGAGTGAGGAGAAAGGTGGCTCGCTCTTTGGCTTCTAAATGCGCTGCATGAAAGGAAACTGTTCTTACGATATGTGCTCTCTGTCGATAGAAAGAATACATTTTTCCTTTGCAATAAGGCCTCAAGAAGAATTTTTAAATCTTCCTTTGGTTAAAACACAGTCCAGTCATTCTTTTTTCTTTTTCCGTCCCTTCTTGTCAATTACCTTTGCCACAGCTCAGCCAGCTGTCGCTGTGTCGTGTCTCTGTCATTTGCATCGTCTGCCACCTGTGATTCATGAAATCATGCCCTACTTTCTCCTACATAAAATCATGCCCTACTTCCGACGGGGCAGAAAGGGAAGCGGAGTTGCTACGGAGGTTTGCAGACACCGCAAAGTGTCCCGGAAGTGCTCGGAACGGAACTGCCTCTGCGGCTGGAAGTTCACACTCTGGTATTTACGAGCAGTGCCAGGTGGCCGCGCCAGGGAGGGTCGCAGCACCCCTCTCCGGGGACCTCGCTGCAGCCCAGTCTGGTCTACAAGGGCTCAGATCACAGAATGTCTGTGGACGGCACTTCCAGCGGCTCTGAAGAAGAGCTCACCGGACGGAGGCTGACCGGCCCATCTTCACACCTACACCTCCTGGCCCACGGGGAGAGTTGTTCTACCTCCTGAAGCAAAGTTATCGTTCAGATCATAAACACCTTCCCAGAGCCTGGAAGAGCTGTGGACTCACACGCCCAGAGCAGCAGCAGGTGGTGGGCACTTCTGTGAAGAGGTTGGCATCTGCTGCTTGCTGACAGGCAGCTAACTGCACCTATTCAGCTAATAGATCTTAGCTAAGCAACACCAACGCTACCTTATCCTATTTATTATTTGAAACGATATTTCTCACCAATACATGTTTACTTCTCACTGTTGAGTACCCGGCTTCCAGCAGCAGAACTCACGCTAAGCAGTTCAATGTGGTTTTTTTTGTTTGTTTGTTTCTTAAAATGAAACATGGTGTTGATGAATAAATGGAATACTATGCACTCTCTAAACTAGGTTAATTGGTACCTTACTATAAACAGTTTTCTGACTGCTTGAGTGCAAACTTCTGTTTCCTTTCCCCTAATACCCTCTCCATAAAAAGAAGAAAAATTATGATATGTGTTTGAGTAGTACCTTAATCTACATAAATATGCAGTACATTTCTCTATGATTGAATTTATTCTTAACATTTCTTCCTCATATAAGCACTTAAAATGATGCTGGCAATAAAATGGGCACTAAACAAATATTTACTTACAAAAAGAAAGTTAAAAGAGTAGTGCTTAAAGAAATGGGGTGATGAGTTAAAGGTATAAATAATCATTGGACAAAATTGTGAAACAGTGAGCCTATTTCAGCGCTATCAGTTTGTTTTGTTTTAGGGTCATCTCAGAAATTCGGCTAGGATGCACCGCCAAATTCATGCATCATGTGCATTCGTATCTCCATTTCAACCTTTAAAGCCATATACTTGGCTATGCTTATATGTATGTTAGTGGAATAGCTCCTCAGTTTTTAAACCGTATAAGATAAAGGTAACTTAAAGGAAGACTAACTACAATTGACCTTTAAAATACAATTAACATCTAGAAGAAGAAAAAAAAAAAAAAGAAAGTGCTACCAAAGTCTTCATTCTTAAATACCAGACTGGGGCAGTACATTGTATGGTGAAGTGGTTGGACTCCGCCTTTCCTGTGTTTAAATCCAGAACACTGTAATTGCATCATGAAAATTCAGGCAGGTGCAAGGAAGGTAATAAGCTGCTGAGTTCCAAACGTCATCTCCCTAGACATGCCTCTGGGACCTGTTCAATGGCATCTCGGTGCAGATGTGTATTTCCTTCTGTCAGTGAAGTATGATGCATGGCCAGTCTCAGTATCTGGGATGAGAAGGTATTAAATGTAAGACAACTGATATGGATGTGATTAAAATCATAAAGGCTCAGTGTTCAGGGATTCTTTCAAGCTGACCCTCTGGAAACAGTTATCACTCCAAGAAGTGCTGCTGAGGCCTGAGGTTTACACAAAGCCCTGGGGTGGGAGTGGGGGCTGTGTTCGCGCTGGTGGGATCTCCTGGACACGCCACATTTCTGTTAAGAAATCTGCATATTAGAATATAAGGAGACAAAGACCTGGGCCTTTGGAAGTACCAGAAAGTATACATCTTTTAAATGTAATGAGAAACAAAAACAAAGTCTTGAAAAAGAATAGGTGAGGATTTGTGCACAACTTCCAGAGAAAGAGAGTGAAGGAATATGGTTTAGGGAATTGTGTGGACCTCATGCGTAACCAACCACCATGCATAACCAACCACCATGTTCAAAGATTACCTGATAAAAATGAGAAGAAACCCTGATTCAGGAAAGAATGATTTTTACAGATGCAGATCCATGGGATCTCAAAATAATCCAAAGCGCTACAGACAAGACCTAAGAAGACGCTCTGAGAAGCAGAACATGATGATCTCACCACATTGCTCCACTGCCTTCATCTGCAAATGCGACTGAATAATTAACCCTGGGAAGTGCACGGAGAAAGATCTACAGAAAAACTAGCACTTCAATCCCATGACGTTACCCCTGGAGCAGTAAGGCGGAGAGTGAGAGCAACTTCTGTCGTCACTGAGTGGTCCAAGTGGAAGCTCCCACCAGACAAAATAAGGAAGAGGACAAAGAGGAAATCACTACAGAGAGAGATGAATGGGCCTATCGGAGCAAGATCCAAAGAAACAACCAGAGCGAGCTTCACTTCTCAGCCTGAATCAACAGCTTCACATCGCCGTTTGTTCTCACCATCTGCAAAAATAAACGACAAGATGGCTGCGAAATAGAACAGCCTGAGAGCAGCGGCCTTACTCGGTATCAGGAAGGGTGGAAGAAAGGACTCCTACATGAATGAAAGAAGTTAAGAGAAACAATGGCTAGTATAAGAACCCAGAGACTGTCATAAAAAAGGAATGAAACTTGGATTTAGGATGATGTGAATAAGTTATTAAAGAATTACAAGAACGTTAAATAAACCGTGTGGGTCAAAACTCACACTGGAGCGTCCTCTATGCAAACTGACACACACTTAGCTCTACTTGGGAAATAAAACTGGAGAGCTGAAAAGATCATGGGAAGAAACCAGAACAAGAAAATAGAGGGAAGTGTTTCCCTTTGCAAGGGCAGGGAAGAACAGTAAAGGAAAAAGTCCTCTTTGCACCTCTCACTTAACAACAGAAGATGACTGTGGTTAAGGGTTTCCTGTCTTGCACCCTCATCATGCCAGGGGCCCACACAGGCTCATCTTCTGATGGGAGCTGCTCTGACAATATCAGGAGATGAGACTCAGTAGAAGAATCCCAAACTAGGAACTGTATGGTTATCTCTCTGCATATTTCCAGCATATGTAGCATTAATAGATCTGTCTCAGTACCTATGTCTTTGGAAATTCATTTTGGCTCCACCATATTAGGAAAAGAAATGGCGTAGACAGAGATTTTTGCAGCCAGATACCTACAGCTTGGTTGACATTTTAGTACCAAGTCTGAACTTTGCTTAAGGAAACAAATCATTTCCGTCTCTCTTTCCAATTGCTACTTTCCTTTTAATAACACCCTTGCCTCTTGAATCGTGGTAAAGTATGTACACATACCTCGTGCACCATAGGTGCTCGGATATGAATTTCTTTCTTGCCTTCCTTATCTGCTCTATGGCCTCCATTTCTGTATGATTTCAACCCAACAGTTGGTGTTTACATATCATGGAAATAACATTTGGGTAAATTTGGTTTTTACTTGGATAAAAGAATTTCGACTTTCATAGAAGCTTTTTTGGTAGACAGGGGAAAATGACAGGAAGAAAACAATTCTTCAGTGGAATATTTTTAGAATTAGAAAAAAGTGGAAAATTACTGTGTAACTTTGTCCAGATTTTATTGAATGAAACTCATTTTGGGTGGATTTCTTCTCCTTGAAAAATTATCTTAATGCAACTTCCTGCTGGATTCCTCACCCACAGTCATGTTCAAGACCTGACTAGGCCTATGTATTTAGTGAGTTTTGTCAGGAAACATTTTTAAGTGGCAGTATTTAAATGAATCACTTTTACTGTTCTTCGAATGTCATTCAAGGATGTGTACTGTGTGTCATTTGGAGATGGGAACTAGTTTTGCAATAAAACACCTAATGTTGTATAATAATGCCCCAGTAATCTTGCTGGTTAAAAATACAGTATTTTTAGCCATAAACAATAAAAATTTAAAAATAAAGTTTACTGTAACTCTTTTTAACATATTGCAGAGGCTAAAAGAGGGTAAATATTGCCTTTTCAGCAGAGTTTTTTGCTAATTGATTTTATTGCTGCATTTTATATACACATCATGATCACAATGGTTTGGACGATGAAACATGTACTTTGGCAGTGAACTGCTGTGTCTAGTCCAGGAGGCGCCATTCAAATGCCCACTTCTCCGTTCTCCTCTGCCCATTTCTGTGGACAGGTGAGTCTGCTCTGGTCCTTAATCTAGGGCCAGTGCCACTTCCTTCAGATGTTAAAATCCTTCATTCATTGGGAAAATGAATGAGATACTGATTATGAAAGGGACATCACAGAACTGAGACCATGTTAACCACCCTCCCAGAAAATGCTGTCACCGAGAGAATACATTGCATCACTGCGGGTAGCATTTCACTATTGCACTAATGGGAAATGAGAGAAAATGACTAGAGGTAAAGGTTTAACATAGAAAAATTCGTGCACTTCAGAAATAAATAGATCTCAGTTATCTTTGGGTGTGTTATCTAAGAACGCTGAACTCTAATATATGTTGAAAGATAAATGGTGAGTTCACCTCTTTAGTGATATTATGAAAAAGCAGTGACTGTTGAGTGTGTACCGTGACCCCTCCATGCATGCAGAAGATCAGCCTCCAAGGGACCGTACAGACCTATTAGCTGTGCTAAATTCTTCAAGTATCACACTAGTGCTGTCCTAAAGAGTGTGTTAATATGGATTTTCCCTGAATGGCAGACAATAGTCATTCAACTCAGTTGTAGCTTGGATCTTTTATTCTAGTTGTTTCTATTAAAATACTTCAATGTGCTTAAGTTAAAATTATGTTTAACATCAAGAAGACAATCCAGGTCAAGATGGAATGTTCTAATTCATTACCATAAAGAATTTCAAATTTTCTCCCAGAGATATCTATTGGAGATGAGTGATACATGTGATTATAGAGAGTGAAAGAAATGAATAGCTCGGACTACCTCTCCTCCTGGTAGAGTTTAGGTGTGTAGTTTACAAATGAAACAAAGAGAAAATAAATAAATTTGAAGTGTGATTATTGATCCATAAGTGGCTTTGAACAGTTTGGAATCTAAATCTGTTCTCTGTAGGGACTCTGCATGTTCCTGAAATCCTGGGTGGATCTGGCACATGTGCATAATACCACTTTTCAGTCTCAAAGCAAAACATATTATTCTTTAGCATTTTATATTAAAATGGCTTGATGAAATGAATTGACAATTATGTGATGCATTAACAATTACATTATCCATTTATTTTGTTTAGAGTAATAATTACATATTTATAAGAAATACAGTTCTTATATAGACTAGTTTTTAAAATGATGTTATAATTGGGTTATACTTGCTAATCTAATTGAAACTGCTTTTATACAAACTTTTTCAATGGAATAAATATGTGTCCATCAACAACTTACAATTTATGCTACTTTACAACTTGAATTAAAATATGCAAAGTAGTAAATTGACACATCTAAATTATTTTACCCATTAAGATATATTTAAGATGTGCCATATTTTAAAAATACTTGTGAAGTGTGTATATTAGTATGGTTTGAAATTTAGAAATATGTTCTTATGAAATATAAAATTACTTAAGGGATGCTCTTTTCTTCTGAAGATCTCTCCTTGCTCAAAATATTTTAGCCTGCTAAGTGTAAGATCTTACACTTAACTCACAAACCTCTGCTGATATTTTGCGAGGCACTTTTTCGCCGCTTATTGAATATGATTTATTTCACAGAAAGAATTCAGGAAGAATTAAAACACTCATTTGATACTCACAAGAGCTCATTCACACCCTCTGTGGTCATTTGCATATATGTGGCAATGTCAGACCAACATCCGTGCTCTGCGTTTGTTTACATGATCACAAAATAGCAAGAAGCCACACACAACGTGTAAGTGATATTGGATATTTCTTTTCTTATTATCAATATGAGCATTGTTTTCTATTGAAAGACAGAGCAATTCGGTATTTCCAGCACAGCACAGTAGCCTAGTAATCTATTTGGATTTGTTTCTTCTTCACTGTTTGGGGATTCTTTCAAGCTGCCCCTCTGGAAACAGTTATCACTCCAAGAAGCGCTGCTGAGGCCTGAGGTTCACACAAAGCCCTGGGGTGGGAGTGGGGGCTGTGTTCGCGCTGGTGGGATCTCCTGGACACGCCATATTTCTGTTAAGAAATCTACATATTAGAATATAAGGAGCCAAAGACCTGGGCCTTTGGAAGTACCAGAAAGTACACATCTTTTAAATGTAATGAGAAACAAAAACAAAGTCTTGAAAAAAGAATAGGTGAGGATTTGTGCACAACTTCCAGAGAAAGAGAGTGAAGGAATACGGTTTAGGGAACTGTGTGGACCTCATTTATTTCATCGACTTGTTTCGTTTTCTCGAGTCCCCCTCAGGCAGTGTTTCTCGAGTGTTCACCGCATCAGCATCGCGTGTGAGAGCTGAGAAGAGCAAGGAGCCCGAGCTTGGCGGCGCCGGCCAGGGACGGCCTTGGGCCCCTCGGGGCTCCCGAGCTGTGGCTCCGTGAGTGGAGGTCGAGGTGCTGAGCGTCGGTGACGCGCGCACCGCGGGAGGAAAGCGCGGCGGGGGCCACTGTTTACCGCCCGGGGAGAGGGGGGTACAGGCAGAGAGAGGAGAGGAAGGCCTGAGTCCCCTGACCCTCCTCCAGGCCCCGAGCCTTGCGGACCCACAGCCTCCCCCAGTCACGCCGCGCTGCGGAGAAAGCCTTCAGCATACGGGGCCTCCTGGTGTCTTCCCGGGTGCTGCGTGGGTCTCTTTGCTGCGAGGACTTCTCTTCAGGGAAGCCTCCCTCGCAGTCCCGTGCCTCATCCTCCGACTGTGCGGAAATTGCACATTTATCTCCTTTCCGGAGAGAGAGCGGAGGCTACCCTGCGGCTGCCCCGAGCGCTGCGATCAGAGTTCACCGTGAAGATGAGTCTGCAGCTCGTCCAGGGTACGAAGACTGTGCCCGCGATGCGTCCGGAGGGGCCGGGCGGTGGGAGCCCACCTGGAAACGGACCCAGCGTGCAGAGAAGCGTGGATGTCTCACTCCATCTCTAAGCGGTGTCCTGGGTCTTCTTACTGCTGGTTTAAATGAATTCACGTCACATTTTGCCCCCAGCCACTGGCGAACAGCGATGGAGGACAGCGCGGGTCCTGTTCCACTCCGGCTCCGCCCGGGTCGCCTCCGGGGGCGCGTCCGCCCTGCTCTGGCTCCAGCTGTGTCTCGGGACGGCGCACTCGGGCGCGCCACAGGGACTGCGGTGACCAGCCATTCACGCTGTTCACGGGGACCTGGCGTGGCGGTGACGGGGTGCCCCCGAAGCTGCACCCTGGGGTCCCCTCGCCTTTCGGTCGGGTCCCCTCCCTCTGTCGGCTCAGCACGGGGCTCCAGCAACAGGCAAAGCCTGAGAGTGATGGTTTTAGCGATGTTTAAAGAAGCCTTTGATTGAGCACAAACAAGTTTTAATACATTATCAATACAATTAGGAAAACGTCTTTTAATGAATGTAATATGTCAACGATCTGAAGGGTTTTTCTCCATATTGACATAATGAAAATAATCGATTCCAGAGAATTACTGAATCCAATTTCAAGAACACCACTATCTACTAAAAGCGGTTTAATTACAATCTCAGTATATTACATCACCTGGTGAGGAAAGGGAACCATTTTTCTCTGAAAGAGAGAACTCCTCAACTCTTATTAGCACCGTTCGAAGCCTATTATCAGTTCTTCATCTACAAGCCGACGGGTCAGGTAAAGCTCGAAAGCAAGCGTTCAGTACAATTTTATGGTTCCTTCTTTTGAAGATACCGGGAGTGTCTTCGTGTTGTGAAGTGGAAGATCTTTCACCTCAGGCCCCTTTTCCGGCTGCTCCCTTTTGGCAGTTACAGTGTTGACTATCTGGTTTGTTTTTGTTTCCCTGCTTTTACTCCTTCTATCCACCGCAGACCTTCCCCCAGTGAACCTCTTTCCAGTACTCAGAAGAATCAACTGATGCATGAAGACAACTTATTATTTCAAAAATATCTCCTTTCAGAGGTAATTCCACACAATCACATGTGAGATCCTTTCATATCACTGTCCCAGGCGTGTTCAGTACTCGACACTCCTTGAGATCCAAAACCCTTCTCCGATCTTCAATGATCAGGCCTCTCAGAAAGCTCATCCATGGGCCCCTGTGTTTTGTGTTTGTCAGATGCTGTTCAACAGATTACATTTTCTTCTCTGTTTCTTGATTTTGCAAGTTTCCTCCTGACGTTCCAGTTTTCCTAATTAGAAATCCACTTCTGTCATTCATCTTCCTAACCCTGAAGGCACCATCTGCCTAGAACATTATACGCCCCAACATCAAGAGTGAGAACTGTGTATCGGGTTAGCATCTCAACTGTGTGCTGGGACGTATTTTCACCGCACCCATGTTGAATGACACAAAGATCTCCTGGATCCATTCATTGTACATTCGTTCTGGTTTTTATTTTCGAAAAGGACATATCATTAAAACTGTTCTACATCTAGCTGAAATGAACTGGTGGTTTCCTATTCCTCTTCTCCAAGAATGCTGAAAATAAGCATTTAACTCTTCCCCAACCAATCGTCTAGTAGGCACAAGAGGAGACAGATGATAACTTTGCTGTTTGTAGCTTTCCATGTAATCGGGTTGATGGGAAACCTTCGTATCTATACAGTTCACAGTATGGGATATGGATGACATAGTCTTCTTTATAAAATGGACATGTTCTTATTGATTTCGATGGTAAGTTAGTATACTCTGCTCTGCTCACCTAGCAGAGCCGTTGAACTTCCGAGTGGAATACAGTGTTACTTCATGGATGGTACAGCAGTCACCGCCACACTGTTTTGTTCTTTTGGCAGAGGACCCAACCCACCAGGGCGTGTCAATTAATTAACTGAATCTTCACATGTACTGCGTCTGCCCCACTGCTCTGAATTCATGTTGCATGTTCAATTCTTATTGAATTTAGATTTTGTTATTAAATAATTTTCATGTATTTGGTCTTGGGTAATTGGAAAATGACACACGCTCTTGAAAGTTTCCATTAGACTTGCCTCTTTCATAATATCTTCTCCAATTACTCCGCATCAGAAAAACTAATTCCTCACTGCAGTGTCTTTAAAGTGGATACCGATTTTCACTATGATGCGTTTTATCTTCATCATTTTCCAACATCGTGGAGAGTGGTGTTTAATCAAAGCTGTTTCAAAAAATTATAATGGAAAATGATCTGCGGCAGTATGTAGCCTTCCTAGAGACACGGTGATAATACAAATCTGTAGAAAGTGATAATACAACATTAAATTATGCAATATATAAAATTCATTATTAATCTCTGGTTTCCAACACTTTGCCTAACATCCACTACATCATCCATAAAAAAGTGCATTGTTACCTTGAATAGACGAGTGAACATATGGATGCCTCCCAAAATGAATGAATGAATGAATGATGGTATAGTTGATTCTGAAGATCGTATATCTCTGTCATCACAACCTGGGCACTTAATCACCTTCAGGAATTAGTCTAAAGAAAGAAAGTGGATAGTAAGTAAGTGATAAGCATAGAAAAGCCACATAGAAAAGCATTAGGTAACTTATTCCCTTGGAGTATGTTCTAAGAACCCAAAGATTTCTATGGGCACAATTTATGATTCATGCTACAAAATCAAGTTCTTTTGTGTATTATTATACTTGTCATTTCCATGATGCCTATAAGTATAGTCTGAAATCAGTAACCATTCACAAATTACATCGTCAAACTCAACTGAGTACTTCCTGTTTCTCTATAACATGGGTCTATTAACTCATTTTTTCCCCTAAAATTTCACAGGAAGTTTTATATTAAATCAAGAAGGCAGACTTTAAGAAAAGTCAAATGAAACTTTGTATTAATTCTATTTTAAAATTCTACCTGCAGCGTCTGTTTAGGCTGGTTATAACTTGACAGCTTTTTCCTCCAGAGCTGGCCCTCTTTGGTATCGTGCTGACGCTTTAAAATGCCACTGCCCTGGGAGGGGCTTTGAGAAGAGATGCCATCGAGCTGTTTGGCTTCTGGAAGCCCTGGAAGCACGGCCTCCGCTGCTGCAAGCAGCCATGCTGTGAGCTCCCGAAGCCTCCAGCCTTCTTCAAGGGTCAGTTTGTTCTCATGTAACGTAGCCATTCTTATCCTCTCGATCTCTCCAGAAAGTCCTTTATGGCGCAAGAATAACAATGGACTGTGAACATGTTTTGGGGGTCTTCCTTTCAAGCTTTTCTTAACTCAGGGAGTAACAACACAATGGAGGACATGTTGTAGGCTAAGCCTTGTCCATTTTCATTAGAGGATTTTCCCTTCCATTTGAAAGCATTTGTTCTTGCTTCTGTCACCATGTTTTCAGAAGTCTCTCTCTTGTTTAAAAAAAATCTATTCATTAAAAAATCTCTGGCTGGGCATGGTGGCTCATCGCTGTAATCCCAGCACTCAGGAGGCAGAGGCAGGAGGATTGCTGAGTTTGAGGTTTGCCTGGGCCACATAGTGAGCTCAGGACCAGCCTGAACTCCAAAGCAAGACCCTGTCTCAAAAAAAAAAAAATTTTGTAAATTTTTTTGCTAAATTTATACATAGGAGGAAATTTTACATATGTTCATTTTCTTTATAATACAAACATAAGCCATAATATATGATTAATATCTAATAATATAAATTATCTTGATAATATACACCATATATGTACATACACTGATATATTTCCTCTTTTTCTTTCTCTCTTGTTTTCTCTGTCCTTTTGTCCATCTCTATGCATAATTAACTTTATATTGACTCACTTCCAATTTAGGAAGTAAAATGTTACCATCCACTGACACCTGACTTATCTCAAGTGTAACTTAGGATTGAGGTATTTTTTCATAATTTTTGCATTAATTATTATCTTACCTTTAATAAAAACTATAAATGGCATATGTATGTTTTCTGAAATATATATTATTCAGCTTGGCTTGTTTTTAAAGCATTATTAACTTATTTTCATATTAACATAACATTCTGAGGCTTTCAACTTTATTTCAATATCAGGCCTTTAAAGTTTACATTTTGATATTTATCATTATTTTTATTATTGTTATTTATCATATTCACTTTTCTCTACCATGGATACTTTTCTATACCATTCTGTTTTATAGACATGTTGCAGATTACATACATGTTTAAAAATTTTTTGTAGGGCCAGAGGGTTAGCTCAGTGGTTCCAGCGCCTGCCTTGCAAGCGCAGGGTCCTGAGTTTGATCCCCAGTAACTACATACAATGCTGGGCGTGGAGATTCACACCCAGCAACAATCAATACCACATACCACAGTGCTGGGCATGGTGGCTCATGCCTGTAATCCCAGCGCTCAGGAGGCAGAGGCAGGAGGATTGCTGAGTTCGAAGCTTGCCTGGGCTACATAGTGAGCTCAGGGTCAGCCTGAACTGCAAAGCGAGACCCTGTCTCAAAAAATAAAAATGTTTTTGTAAATGTTTACAAATGGAATCTGATGCCCTTTAACTTGACCTGGTGCCAGCATTTGTGGCATGACACTGAGTTCGGGTTAATCTACTGGCAATAAAATATTACTTTGTTCATAATTTAATTTCCCTGCATAGATTTAAGGTCATATTCAGAGTTTTCTATGGTAATATTGTTTCTCATGTTATGGAATGTCAATTTATGTATTCTGTTGGTTTTCTAATGTTTATATTTCTTTTCTTAGTCTTTTTATGTGTTTGAATATTAACTCATTGGTTGTAATATGTATTGCAAATATCTTTTTCAATTTTGTAGCATGAGGTAGCTTTTCTTTCCTGTGAAATCATAAAGGTGATTTTATGTTTTCTTCTAAATCTGTAAACCTTTGACTTTCCAATTTCTCCCTTTGAAATTGTGTATAGTATGAAGTAAGACATTTCCTTTGTTTTCTCCATATGGAATTTGTTCTACACTTTAATAATATTTATTGTATCATAACATATAGCTATGTAAATTAACTGTGCTGCTTAACAAATTCTCTAGAGGTGGATATACATATACTTACTATTAATAAA
>PVIC010031567.1:0-21218 GCA_004025085.1 Thryonomys swinderianus | reverse complement strand
CCCCCTTCCAAGTCTTTGTTTTTTCTGGCAGTACTGGGGATTGAAGGACCGTCCCACTGGGCTCTATGCCAGTCCTCTTTATTTTGAAACAGAGTCTCACCAAGTTGCCCATTAAGTGGCCCCAACCTGCCATCCTCCTGCCTCAGCCTCCCAAGTAGCTGGGATTATAAGTCTCCTAACATTCTTTTTTTTTTTTTTTCTTTTTGGAGACAGGGTCTTGCTTTGTAGTTCAGGCTGGCCCTGAGCTCACTATGGTGCCCAGGCAAGCCACCGCGAACTCAGCAATCCTCCTGTCTCTGCCTCCCGAGTGCTGGGATTACAGGCGTGAGCCACCACGCCCAGCATTATATGTGGTAACCGGGGATCGAACTCAGGTCCTTACGCTTGGGAGGCAGGCGCCGGAACCACTGAGCTAACCCTCCGGCCCTGGATACTGCTGTTTTTGCTCAGTACATCTGCCTGGGCCTCTGCACCAGCCCCACATGGCCCATTGTCCCAAAGGTTCAGTCACTTGATGTATGGATTGGAGGTCAATGTGGAAGCGAGAGGCCAGGCTCCCCGGGACAGAACAGAGGGGCCTGAGGGTTTTGATCATTCCCTGGATCCTGCGGATCCTAGACACATCTTGTCAATTTCCTGGTTTGTGCTCTCAGGGCTCAGCCAATTCAGGTACCCTCCAGGTGGAAAGCCTTCCCTATCCCTCATTCCCAAGGGGACACATGCATCTCCTCTGCTCTATCGAGAGGTCACCTCCTGGTGTTTTCTGTGACCTTCCAGTGCACCAGGATGAGACTGCCACAGAGAACAGCTAACTGTGAGTGGGATGGATTCAAGGAGAGACATTCCCATGGCTACTATCTTCTGGGTCTTTCCTCTCCTAATCTGGCCCCAGTGTCCCTTTATAGGTACCTGGGGCCCCAGGCCACGGCGCTGTGGGTTCAACTCTGGAGCATTCTCTTGGTGCAGGAAGCAGGAGGCAGGCACAGCATGAAGCACTTGGGGAAACCCCAGGTAGGGGGTAACCGTGACCACTTCTCCAAGTCCATGGGTTCTTGGGAAGAGACAAGGTGACAAATGCAGGGCCCGTCACTGGCATGCTCTGCTTCTTCTTCTTTTTTTTTTGCTTTTGAGACAGGGTCTCGCTTTTGTAGTTCAGGCTGGCCCTGAGCTCACTATGGTGCCCAGGCAAGCCGCCGCGAACTCAGCAATCCTCCTGTCTCTGCCTCCCGAGTGCTGGGATGACAGGCATGAGCCACCACGTCCAGCATTGCGGTATGTGATGTTGATTGTTGGTGGGCGTGTCTCCACACCCAGCATTATATGTGGTTACCGGGGATCGAACTCAGGTCCTTGCGCTTGCGAGGCAGGCACCAGAACCACTGAGCTAACCCTCCAGCCCTGGTATGCTCTGCTTCTTTCCCCGACCTCTCTCACTACCTAGTTTCTTTCTCCTCGAGAAGCATTTTTTTCCTGTGCTATTGGGACTATGCCCACATTATTATAGAGGAGGATATCAAGGCTCAGAGAAGGTAAATCCCTTCTCTAGTCACAGAACTAGTCAGAGGCAGTGTAGGGACACTGCCTGTCTAATGCTGAAGTGCCTCCTCTCCCTCCATTACAGATCACAATTATGTTGTTGTTGTTTGTTGAGACAGGGTCTCACGATGTAGTTCTGGCTGGCCTTGAACTTAATGGTGATCCTCCTGCCTCAGTCTCCTAAGTGCTGGGGTTACAGCCTTACACCACCACCACCTAGCCCACGCTCTTTTTTTTTTTTTTTTTTTGCTTTTTGGAGACAGGGTCTTGCTTTGTAGTTCAGGCTGGCCCTGAGCTCACTATGGTGCCCAGGCAAGCCGCCGCGAACTCAGCAATCCTCCTGTCTCTGTCTCTGCCTCCCGAGTGCTGGGATGACAGGCGTGAGCCACCACGCCCAGCATTATATGTGGTTACCAGGGATGGAACTCAGGTCCTTGTGCTTGCAAGGTAGGCGCTGGAACCACTGAGCTAACCCTCCAGCCCACGCTCATAATATTTTATGAGCACTTTATGGGAGGAAAACTTGAAACAGTTTTAATACTATATGGCCATTAGCTTAGATTTCCCTGCAAGCCAGGATAATCCAGCCCTGAATCCATCTCTGGGTAGGATACCTCTTCCAAGTTTTTCAGGGATTTGTATTTAAAAAGCAATTTAAAAGTGTGTTCTTAATTGTAGAACTACTGGTGCAGACCTGAAGCTGTCACTGGCTGCCCTAAAGCACCCCCCCCCCAAAGAGCATGCTTCCATGCAGCCAATAGCCCTTCCCTCCAGCCCCTGCCCAGAATCTCCCATGATGAGGAGTCCAGCCTGGCCCCCTACTAGGAGCTCTTTCTGCCTCCAGTTCGGAGTCCGAATCTGCGTTAGAGCCCTTCTTAGCCTCTGCGACCTCTGCAAAACGCCCAGCGGCCACCTTCGCCTCTTCTTCCTGTTCACTTTCCGCAGAGTTCTCGCAAGGACCCTCCGTATTTACACCCGATTTGTGCTCTCCTACACTTAACCGAGACCACACTGCCCCCGTTAGGAGGCTGGTGGAGATGTGGGCGGACTTCTCTTCTGGATGACCAATAGCATATGATATACAGACAGCAGGCTGTAGCCGCAGCCAATAGCGCCGCGCTTCACGGTACAGTCTCCCAGGCAACCGGTATTGATGGTTGCCACAGGAACGGCGGCTGGGCTGCACCGACCTGGAGACAGCTGCTCGCCTACACTGATATAAGTGGGCGCCCTTGGCCAAGCACAAGACTGGCGCCTAGCGGGCGTTCATTTTTCCTGTGAGTTTCCAGTATCGCTCCACGTTCACGAACCGGGAAACGCTCTGAGATGGAGGCACTGACCTAGGAAGTTCTGGGGAGCCTGCCGCCTTTCTCACCGGGAACTTCTCTCCCCAGCTTCGCTGTTCCACTTGAGGCAGGCGCGGCACCACTGAGCTAAATCCCTGGCCGGCGCTTGCTACACTTTAGAATCTGCAAATGTCTTACAGGCCATTTCTTCTCTAACCTATCTTCGGCCCCTTCTCTGAGGTCGCGCTGTCCCCTTACAGGCGTCTCACAGAACTTGAAACACTTGTCATTCCCCCCTACAAGGAAGTGAAGGGGGGCGCACGTGCCTCTAAGTCCAGAGTCCAGCAGAGGATCTTAAGAGAGGACGGGAGCCGCAGGACAGCTGAAGCTTGGGATGGAGCTCAGGGCCGGAGTGTGGAAGCTGGGTCCTGCCCTGAGTGGAAGTATTCCTTTAACAAGGATTGGCCTGGCCCACTTGGGCGCTGCTTTGCTGCCTGTTTCAGCTGTGGTTGCAGCTGTCATGCTGACTCACGCACCGGCGACCAGCAGGAGCAGGAGCATGGGCTCCCCAGGAGCTGTGGGCAGCTGGGGACTTCTGGATTATAAGACAGAGAAGTATGTGATGACCAGGAACTGGCGAGTGGGCACCTTGCAAAGGTTGCTGCAGCTCGGAGTCGTAACCTATGTGGTGGGGTAAGACAGCAGCCCTTGGCAAGGCTGCTCAGTGATCGTGTTCGGTCTTAGTGGACACAGGGTTGAAAGTCTGGCTCTTTACAGACCAGGCTGCTGCTGTTGCTGCTGGTGGTAGGGTGCCAGGTAGCAATGGGGTGGGGGTAGACAGAGGATCTTTGTCCATTCAAAGGCAAAACAGCTGTGTGCTTACATCCCGGTGCCTAATTGCCTCCTTTCCAAGGCCTTGTCCCCAGCCCTGTGTTGGGCTCTGGGCAAAGAAGATTAGCCCCACTCTTGCCAAAGGAGATGCCTTAGCAGGGCAGGAAATAGTTCCTGACATTTTGAAATTGGATCACTGAAGCCCTTCCGAGAGACCTCCAGTTCTCTGGGGTCAGAGGAGTCTTTAAGAAGATGGCTGTGTCTAGTGGGATGGGGGGTGTTGATTGGTGAAAGTGATTATTGTGGGCATTTCTGTCACAAATATTGGCTCTTGCGTGCCCAGCTGGCCTCTGGCCTGTTCGGGGCTCTATCAAACTGGGAGCATCGGGTGTGTGAGGAGGGAGCTGACCTTGCAGAGGCCCGTCTGCCCTTCCTCCGCTCACCCGGTGCCTGTCTCAACACACTGTCCCTCATCTCTCTCCAGGTGGGCCCTCCTTGCCAACAAAGGCTACCAGGAACAGGACCTGGACCCCAAGATTTCTGTCATCACCAAACTCAAAGGGGTTTCTGTGACTCAGATCAAGGAACTGGGGGACCGGTTGTGGGATGTGGCTGATTTTGTGAAGCCACCACAGGTGGGTCCCTGGTGCTGCTACAGGGAGCACACAACCTTCCCCAGCGGACAGTTCTGCCACCAGCCTTGGAGTAAATGTGTGTGAGAGAGAGAGGAATGCAATGTCGGAAGGTACCTGGAGAGGCTTAGGAAGGGCCTTAAAGGAGAGTGGTTCTGGATAGGGCTTTGAGGGGTGTATAGGAGGTTTCCAGGAGGGATAAGGGAGTGGGAAGCCAGGCCAGAGGAAGTTTCTTTAGAAGGCTTATCCAGGCTGGGCATGGCGATGAGTGCCTATAATCTCAGCATTATGGAAGCTGAGTCAGGAGAATTGCTACAAGGTTAAAGCCATTCTGAACTACATAGTGAAACCTTGTCTCAAAAAAACCAAGAATAATTAATTAATTAATTAAAAGGCCACATCAGGAAAGGATCGGGATATCTAGGACTCAAGCCTTGAAGCTGAGGATGAGGTGGGAGAGGTGGAGGGATCTAGGACCTGAACTGCCCAAGCCTCCCCTCTTACCTGGGCACCACTGTCAGGTGCTCCTCTTCTCCTTCAGGCTGCACATCCCTCCCTCTCCCCCCAGCTGATCCACAGCCCCAGTCTCCATCTCCTTTCTGGTGATCCCCAAGTCACAGCTTCCATGTCCACCTGCCTGGAGAGGAGCTGTTTCCCAGACGCACACACCCCTGCCCGAGGAGAAATCTCTCCTTCCTTTAATCCTGGCTTCCTCTCCAGGAAGGGCTGTTGCACTCACCAGCACCAAAGCCAAAATGAGGACAAGTTTTAATGCCTTTTTCATCCCGACATTTTCACTGCGACCCCTGTCAGGGGCCCTTTGACTCCTCCCCTTGCTCCCCCGCGGTGCACACCACATGGCAGCCTGACTTCATCAGAGCGCACCAGCTCCTGCTGTCTGCCCTTGGAAGTCTCTTCTTCCTTGATGCTACCAAGTCTCTCCATTTCCTGACTTCCCTACCACACTTCTCCGTCCTCTGCCAGCCCTCACCTTCCCCCCTTCAGATCCGCACCACTATCCCAAACAGCACTTTTGAATGTCTTTGGCCACTCCCTGACGCCATGTGGAGTTTGCTGTGTGCTCCCCTATCCCCTGTGCGTATGCTGAGGGGTCCGATCGCCTCAACTCATCATGCCTGGGACAGGAGGCTCTCGGAAAACTATGGTTGAATGCCTGAGAGTGAATGTGAGCATTAACCTGTATCCAAGATGAACATGCGCATGAGGCTCCCTGGGCCAGAAACCACATGAGCGTGGTGCCCCGTTCCTGTAATCCAAGCTGTTGGGGAGAGTGAGGCAGGAGGACTGCAGGTTCAAGGCCAGCCTGCGCAACCAACATTTTCATAAAGAGTTGGGGAGGTGGTTTGGTGTAATTTGGGTTCAATCTCGGGAAGGAAGAGAAAACCAGAAACTCAGCCAGTCTCTCATTTCTACTTCCCCCTCGCTCAGTAGACATATTTTCCTCATAAACTGAGTTGGCAAGAACATTTCCCTCATAAATCAAGCTTCTTGGAGGCTCTGGGTTTTGCACAACTAACAAAGAGAAAAGAAAAAGAAAGACAAAAAAAAAAAAAAACCTCACCAACCCTGGCAGTCAATTTCTGGCCTCTTCATTTGAAACAGACCAACCTTGAGACTTACTTCCTAGGGAGAGAACGTGTTCTTCTTGGTGACCAATTTCCTTGTGACACCATCTCAAGTTCAGGGGAGATGCCCAGAGGTAAGTTTGCCTGGAAACCTAGTGGCTTCATACTTCCTTCAGCAGCCTGGCTCACCAGCCCTGTCTCCCTCCTTCACAGGTGGCTGAAGGTTCAGTATGTGCTTTGTGCATGTCTGGCCGTGGGCTAAATTTTTCTGTAAATCATGTAGTCTTTCCCAGGAGGAATTATTTCTCCCTGCAAAGAGGATATGACTGGACCTCAGCAAAGATGAGTAACTTGGCCTCCAGGCCTGTGGGCTGAGCACTCTGACCCCAGTTCCCTTGAGGTGGGCGGCCCCTTCATCTTGTTCCAGGTTGTTGGCGTGATGCTTGGAGCAGGGCTCAGGGCTAGTAGCAAGAGGCAAGTAGATTGAAGATCACCTTCTCTTCCCTGTGCCCAGCCTCTACTAGTGTGTGGAGGCAGCATCCGTTTTTTTTTTGTTTGTTTGTTTTGTTTTGTTTTTTTGAGACAGGGTCTCGCTTTGTAGTTCAGGCTGGCCCTGAGCTCACTATGTAGCCCAGGCAAGCCTCGAACTCAGCAATCCTCCTGTCTCTGCCTCCCGAGTGCTGGGATTACAGGCGTGAGCCACCACGCCCAGCATTGTGGTATGTGGTATTGATTGTTGGTGGGCGTGAGTCTCCACGCCCAGCATCGTATGTGGTTGCCGGGGATCGAACTCAGGACCTTGCACTTGCGAGGCAGGCGCCGGAACCACTGAGCTAACCCTCCGGCCCCGGCAGCATCCGTTTTTGTGGGCAAACAAGCGAACTCTTTGTTTATGATTATGCTTATGTTTATGTTGAAGTATAGATTTGGACTAAGGTGCCAAGGGGGTAGCCTAAGATCTCAGGACCCCTGAGAGCCCTGCTAAGGAAAGATGAAAGGAAGGTGGAAGGAAGGCACAAGCAGGCGTGGGGGAAGGGGCATTCTATCTCTTGTGCATTGGGCTGGAACACTGAGGCTGGTGCCTGGTGCCTGGTGCCTGGAGCCAGATGCCTCATCAGGGGTCACCATGGCATCTGTCTGAAGGAGTCCGTGACCAGGTTAGCCTGGGGAAGGGATGTTCTTAGACACAAGTGAAGACAGCAGGGCAGGTGGCCCAATCTGTCCTGTCTTCTGCCCACTGATCATAGTTCTTTCCCTTACAAAGTCCCACATCTCATTCTGCCTCTCCAGAGTCCCCGAGACATTCTTGGACCCCTGGGGCTGTGTTCCTCTGGTTGCCAATAAACTGAGTGGCATGGCGGTGGCATGTATATGACAGTGTCCAAAGCTGTTGTCTGTCTTCCTTTCCAGTGGCTGGGGCTCCTAGGAAGCCCACCTCCCTTCCCCCTTGGCCATCCCTCAAAGTGTTTGACTCTGGACAGGCATGAAAAGAACAATCAGGGAAGGAACCTCCCACCAAGTCTGTGGGGTCCTACATGCCTACCTGGGCTGCTGTGACTTAGGATCCTGCTCTTTTGTAGACACACTCTTTAACCTCTGCCCTCCATGCCAGGTACCATGAACTTACCTGTGCAAGGTCCCTTCCCCTTTCCTGTTCTGTTGTCTAAACTGGAGCTGAGGAGCCAGATCTCAGTGAATCCTTCCTTTCTTTCCGCCAGCACTAGTAGAAACTTTCAGGACCAAAAGGGCCTTACTCTGCCCTGGCAGTATAGCACTACATCCCATCTGACCATCCCACTGACCACTTCCATTCATTTGCTCTCTGCAGCTTCCAAATGTGGACAGGCTGCTGGCAAAGGTGGGGAGGAGGGTGTGTTTGTAGACCGTAGTGCTGAGTCCCACAGAGAAGGTACCCCTGGCTATTGGTGACTGGGGTCTCCTGTCCACCTCAGCACCCCTCCGTCCCATTGGCTAACTGCTGGGCTGACGAGGACTGTCCTGAAGGGGAGACGGGAACACACAGCCATGGTAACCGTGAGCAGGGCTGGGACCCTGCATCTTTCTATTTTGCCAATAAGCCCCTGCCCCACACCCTCCCCAGGCCCTGAGTCGATTTAAGGACCTAGAGTTCATCTTGTGTTTTCAAGGCATAAAAACAGGTCAGTGTGTAGTGTTCAACAGCACCCACAGGACCTGTGAGATCCGGACCTGGTGCCCTGTGGAATATGGCTCTGTGTCCACGTAAGTCTCCTGTCAGCCCTAGGGCAGGGCTCCAAATTGGGCAAAATTCTGGTAATGTCTCTTCCACCTGCAGGAGGCCGCTGTTGATCCAGGCTGAGAACTTCACTCTCCTCATCAAAAATACTGTCACCTTCAGCAAGTTCAACTTCTCCAAGTAAGCAAGGCAGGTCCTGGCTGACCCTCGGTCCTCCGGGCCTCCTGAATATCTAATCCTCACCCCTGCCCTGCCCAGAACCAATTCCTTAGACACCTGGGATGCTGCCTATTTCAAGCAGTGTCGCTATGACCCACTCTCCAGTCCTTACTGCCCCGTGTTCCGCATCGGGGACCTTGTGACTGCAGCTGGAGGGGACTTTGAGGACCTGGCACTGATGGTAGGTCCTTGAGGTAAAGATTCTTGAAGAGATCAGGTCTCGGGCCCACGGGTAGGGCATGAGATGTGTTGTTTGCAGGGTGGCACTGTGAGCATCCGTGTCCACTGGGATTGTGATCTGGACACTGGGGGCTCTGACTGCTGGCCGCACTACTCCTTCCAACTGCAGGAGAGGAGCTACAACTTCAGGTGTGTCCCTACTGCATGGTACTTGTTCCTGGGCTAGTTTTCCCCCTCTCATTGCCCATTTCCCTGTGGCTGCCAAGATGGATCCTACTTGGGTCCTGGCCCTATGAATGCTCCCTGTGTGTTCCCTGGGCATCCTGGCTGCAAGAGGAAGCTTTCTTAGCCCTTATCCTCTAGCAGAGGTACCATCTATCCCCACTCCTTGTATAGAGCCGACTCCACACCTCCAAATTCTGGGGAGGCCTTTTCCCTCTCGCACCCTGCCTCTAGCAACTCCCCTTCAGGGTACATGGGTTTTCATGTTTACTTTCTGCTTATAGTTTTATCTAAAACTTTTCCCCAAAAAAATCTATTAAAAAGTTAAAGATGGGCTGGAGATTTAGCTCAGTGGTTCCGGTGCCTGCTCAGCAAGCGCAAGGTCCTGAGTTCAATCCAGGTAACCACATACAACAATACCAGGTGTGGTGACTCACACCCACCAGCAATCAGTACCACATACCACAATCCCAGGCACGGTGGCTCATGCTTGTCATCCTAGCACTTGGAAGGCAGAGGCAGGAGGACTGCTGAGTTTGAGGCTTGCCTGGGCTACATAGTGAGCTCAGGGCCAGCCTGAACTACAAAGTGAGACCCTGTCTTTAAAAAAAAAAGTTCAAAGAAAAGCAGGTGTGGTGGAACAGGCCTATAATCTCAGCACTTTGGGAAGCTGAGGTAGGAGTATGGTAAATTTGAGCTCCGCCTAGGAAACAGTGATTTAATATGACTCTATCTCAGGAAGGGGATTTAGCTCAGTGGTTCTGGGGTCTGCTTGGTAAGCCCAAGGTCCTGAGTTCAATCCCTCATACCACATACCACTGTGCTGGGTGTGGTGTCTCACGCCTGTCATTCCAGCACTAGGGAGGCAGAGGCAGGAGGATTGCTGAGTTCAAGGATTGCCTAGGCTACATAGTGAGTTCAAGGCTAGTCTGAACTACAAAGCGAGACCTTGTCTCAAAAAAAAAGACTGTCTCAAAAAAACAAAACAAAACAAGGGCCAGAGATGTAGATGGCACTGCCACAGGTCTTGCAAGTGCAAGGTCCTGAGTTCAATTCCTGGTACTCTGCAGAATCTCAAAGATATGAATGAATGAAAGAATAAATACAAAAATAAATGGTGAGTATTTGTACATGAACATCCATATACCCTTGCCCTGGGTTCATTTGTTGTTATTGTTTTACATCTGGCCACATTTGCTTTCCCTCTTCCTGTCTAGGGTGAGACAGAGATATCTAGATAGATTGCAGATACAACAGTTATGGCTTAGGTGGAGCTCAGTGGTACAGCACTTGGCAGCATTCATATGATTCTGGCTTCAATCTCCCACACCAAAACAAACAAACAAACAAACAAAAAAGCTGTCTGAAAATAAGTGGAGGATATGAGACACTCATTTTTTCTTAACACTGTCCTGAGATAAAGATCTTGTTCATTCAACCACCACCTAATAGTGCACCCCAAAAATTATCATTGCCAGATTAAGCCCAGTAGTTATATTATTTCACCTATGTCAAAGTTGGTCCTAAATCTTGGTATCTTTCCAATCCAGGATGCACTCAGAGATCTGAAGTTGAATTTATTGTCATGTCTTTAAGTCTCCTTAGAACATCTTGGAAAGGTGCCACCTACTGTCACCTTATCTTACAGACAGGGACCCACATGTGCACACATGGTTGCCACCGGGCCTGGGGATGCTGTAAACATAGCTCGCTGTATCCCACCAAATCTGGTTTTTGTCTTTCCCTCACTCTTTGCAAACTTGTGGTGCTGACTGCCTGTCCTCACTGCTCCTCCCACCTGTGGGCCTTGGCTGGCCTTGCACCTCAGCCTCGACTTCCTTTAGGCAACCACCCATGGGTCTCATCTTCCCCGTTTCTAAAGGAGTAAACTCCTGCCTGAGGCTCTCATTACTCTCCCCCTGCCCTCACCTCCACCTTGGCATCGCCTTTCATCCTTTGCTGTTGCTATCTGTGTCAGGATCATTCGTTTCCCTATCCCCTCAGTAGACAGGACGCTTCCTTCAATTATGTCCCAGTGTTCTTTTTCCTTATGTCCTCAGCAACTGCCCAGGGCCACCACCCAGGACTCAGGCTTAGGATAGAGGTTTACAGAGCCAATGGATAAGTAAGCCTGAGGCCTGGGAAAACCAGCCCGGCCTGAGAAGGGCTGTACAGGCCACAGAAGCCCTCTCTCCTGCCCTCAGGACAGCCAACCACTGGTGGGAGGCCCCAGATGTGGAAGCTCGCAGCCTGCTCAAGCTCTATGGGATCCGCTTTGACATCCTTGTCACTGGGCAGGTAGGGATGAGGCCAGGGGAGAAGGGTACGGATAGATGGCCCTGGAGGCAGTGTATGGTGAGAGTCGGGGCCTGACAGTCTCATCTTAGCTCTGTCAGGCAGGGAAGTTCGGGCTTATCCCCACGGCCATCACAGTGGGCACTGGAGCAGCTTGGCTGGGTGTGGTGAGTCCAATAACCCCCATTTCCCTCTGGCTACCACAAGGGGCTATCTGTCCATCAGAGCACCCTAGGACTGGGCACTGTGTCCTGGGGTGAGAGTGGGGGAGGTGGGAGGGAACAGGTTGGGGGCGGGACATGGCTTGACCCTGCCTTTTCCAGGTCACCTTCCTCTGTGATCTGTTGCTGCTCTATGTGGACAGAGAAGCCCATTTCTACCGAAGGACAAAGTATGAGGAGGTGAGTCACAAATCTGCCTAGATCCTGGTTTTTGCCACACTTTGGAAGATTTAAGTCAGATCCCTGACCTCATGTCTTTATCTGCAGGCAAAGGCCCCAAAGGCAACCGCCAGCTTTTCATGGACCAAGCCAGTTTTCCCACTCCCAAGTCCAGCTGTCCAGATGCCTTAGATGGTGCCACTGCCTGCCTCCAGTCCCTGCTTCTGGGTGCCAGAAACCAATTGGAGAAACCAATTGTTCCCACACCCACTTGCCTACCTGTTCCTGAGGCCTAGAGCCACTCCTTGTTTGTTGGGGTTTTGGGAATGGGGGGTGGGGAAGAATTAGGGGTCCTGACTTAGGAGTACAGCCACAGAAGGACTGGGGTAGGACTGGAGGGAGAACTCTGCCCCTGAACTCTCAGGAAGATTGTCCCTGCTGGGTGCAGACATGGCAAGGTGCTACCTGGGAATCCATAGAAAGCAGTTTTGTTTGTAGAGATGTGTGCAGCCCAACATGAGGTATGGAGGTGAGAGAGTGGAGGATCTGACTGCAGCCCAGATAGCGTGCTTGCCCTGAGTGCCTGTCCTTCCTGTGGCAGCCCTTGGCTCTTAGAGACAGCTGAGACAGGGAGGAGTCAATGATGGGGCTGAGAGGATGGTCTTGAGTCTTTGGGACCCTCTCTATACTTGCTGATGGTCTCCCCAGCCTAAGCCCTTGGAAACTGACCACTAGGTTGCCTGAAAGTCCAGAGGTGGAAAGGCCGTACATCTGGAATTTACTGCCTTCTAAGTCACACAGAGGAACCTCTCTGGCCAGCAGCCTAAACCTAGCCTAAGGCATCTGCACACTAGAGGCCTTAATATTGACCTTATGCAGAATGGGGTGTCTGCAAGGAATACCTCATAGAAGACACTGAGGTTCCCCTGAAGGTTTGCCAGGTTCTGGTGCTGGAACCCTCTTGGGGCCCTAAGTCCTACCCGACAGAAATTTCCTCTCTGTCCTAGAACCTATGGTAGGATAGGAGGGACAAGGCCAAAAGAGCCAGCCCTCTCTTGGTAACAGGGTTGGGCAAGGATTTGGGAGTATGCACTCCATGAAAGTAGTGAGAGGCTACCTTCTCCTGGTGACCAGGGGAGGGTGGGAAGGGCCACGGCTTGGGTTGAAGCTAGGCTAGCATCTGCAATCATCTGGCACCCGCAGCCTCAGTAAATCCTGTGGGGTCCTTGCTGCCTCTAATCCCTAGAGCCTCAGTTTCCAGAGAAGGTGGTCTCCAAAGGTCTAGAGTGGGAAGGCAGAACCCAAAAGGCCTGGTTATTGGAGATGGGTCATGTGTACCTAGTTGTACTTTGGGGAAGGAGAAACTGCTGTCCCTGTTGGAGTAAAAGCTTGCCAAAGCCAGCATCTTCTGTGTACTCCTTATAGGGAAGAGGGAACGGGAACAGGAGGTGCTATGACATAGCACAGCCATGAGCACCCTGGTTGGGGGAAGAGTACAGCATGGGCCTAGGGTGGCAGTGGTGA
This sequence comes from Thryonomys swinderianus, assembly GCA_004025085.1. NCBI lineage: Eukaryota > Metazoa > Chordata > Mammalia > Rodentia > Thryonomyidae > Thryonomys > Thryonomys swinderianus. The sequence goes on along the minus strand of PVIC010031567.1, from coordinate 8,312 downwards.
ACTTAGTGCACACATGCTACAATGGGCACACACCCTTCTCTGGCACACGTCAGGTCACGGTCACCCTAGCATCACCCCAGGAAACCAGCACTGGATAATTGTCCACATAGGGCCAGTGTTGGCACTCTGCAAAAATAAATGGGTTTCGGGTTCCAGTTTGGGCGCTCAGTCTCTAAAAGGTTCACCATCGCTGGCCTAGGGCTCCTCCAGCAAACCCCTTCTCCCTCTTTGGGGAACACCAAGTGGGCCAGAAGACAGCAGGGGCAGAACCAGGCAATGGTGCACTCGTGCACTTCTGTGTACCAGTCACGTGTATACCACCTCAGCCTTTACCTCAAACCCACCCAGAATGGGCAGAGAGAGACAAGAAAGGGAGGTGTGGTTCAGCTTGAGCTTGTTCTCAGGTGTTACCTCAGTTTGGACGTGGGTGTGCACCACAGGGTAGCTGTACACACCCTGCAGGTGGGTGGCCCACAGAGTGTGTGTGTGTGTGTGTGTGTGTAGATGTGTCTCAGTAACTACAGAGCAGGCTTCAGGCACACACTGTCTCTCTGGAAGCCCAAAGCCTTTCCTGGGCAACATTCTTGGGGCCCAGCCTCTGTTCCTCTGATCTACTTGACAACATGTGGGGAGCCTCCCAACTCCCACCCGGGTTCCCTCTCTCTCCATCTGGTACATGCAGCTCCCCTCTGAGCTAGCCAGAAGGCCCTGTTCTGATGGGGGGGCTGGACTCAGAACTGGCCGTGTGGGTGGTCCCAGAGCTTTGCAGAGCTTCAGCATCTTTGCTGCACCCTGGCAATCACCCTGGGCCTGGGGGGCAGGTGAGGACTCAGCATCACAAAGAATGCCACAGTGGACATGGTGGCCATCCATTTGGCTGGCCAAGCAGTTATTATTATGGGTCCCTGGGGCTGGAACCTCTTCCCTGCCCACCCTACCCCACCTGCCCATTAGTTGGAGTTGGTCATAGACAGGAAGGTACTGAGCAAAGAGTCCACTGCACTGGTGCTGGGTGAGGCCCATTCCCCGAAGACCAGAAGCTCGGTTCCTGGGGTAGAATTCCCAGGAACTCCTGAGAAACTCCCAGCCTGTGCAGGCTGTAAACCCAACCCGTCCTGGACAGGGGCAGCTCCCTGCTCCTCAAGGAGGGTAGGAGAGGGCAGAGCAAGCACAATGTGGCTCTTGCACTCTCCGGCTACTCCATCCTTCCGGGCCCTTGGGCTGCTGCCTGGCTCACGGGCTGCACGGGTTGCACCATCTCTTCCAGGCTGCCGCTGGGGAATACCACATATCTTGTGGTGGTCGGTCTTGGTGGCTCCTGCTGGTTCTCTTTGCTGTGGCTGATGCCATAGCCGAAATACACGGCAAGTCCTGCAGGGGTGGTAATGAGCCTGAGTGGCAGGTCCCAGCCCTGCCTACCCCCTGTCCCCCAATGACACATACTCGGACTCCCCAACCTGGCCCCACTCACCAATCAGCAGCCAGATGGCAAAGCGAAGCCAGGTCAGGTAGCTCAGCTTCAGCATGAGGCAGATATTGAGGAGGATGCTCAGGGCTGGAGTCAGGGGAACCAAGGGGATCTGAGGGAGCAAGAGGCAAGGCTGGGAGAGACGGCAGGAAGAGCTGCCAGCCCAGGGCCTGACTTGGCAAAAATTCCACAGAGCCTGTGCAAAACAACTCAGCTCCACTGCCATGCAAAAAGACAGATTGGGAAGAGAATGGATGGACCCATGGACCTCTATTTGTGGTGAGATGGGAGAGGAGGAAGGGGCAAAGGGAACTGGCTGGACTGAGAGTGGCTAGGGGTCACTGGGAAGGTACCTGGAAAGTATCTTGCCGGTGCTGTTGCTGATGGGCCCCCAAGACCAGGAGGCTGAGCAGAAACACCACACCGCTGAGCAGGAGCAGTAGGATGTAGCCCCACTGTGGGAGGTACAGGGCTGAGTCCCCAAAGACCAGCACGCAACTCAGCATGATAGCTGAGGCCACCAGGATGCCAAGTGCCCAAGCCACAGCAGTTCCAGGCCTGAGCTCTCCCAGGAGGCCCAGGTAAGGCCTCAGGGATGGCCGCAGCTGTCCAGGCTCGGGCACTGTGGCCTGTGTAGCACCCACAAGCTGTATGTGGTCTGAGAAGGAGTTGTACTTCTTGGCTGTGAGGTCAGGGCTGGCTGGGCCTGGGGAGCTGGCTGGAGGCAACTTCTGGAAGCGTAGCACAATGATGCTAGCAGCCACAAAGGTATAGGCCAGCAGGGTGCCAATGGACAGAAACTGGACCAGTGCCTCCAGGTCCAACAGCAGCGCCAGGAGAGCCATTAGGCCCCCGAACACCAGAATGCCCATCACAGGCACTTGTGTTCGGGGGTGTACACGGGCGAACATCTGGAAGAAGAGCCCATCGGCGGCCATGGCATAGACGATGCGTGGCAGGGAGAAGAGGTTGCTGAGTAGGACGGTGTTCATGGCTGTAGCAAAGGGCAGGGGCAGGGGAATTGTGAGCATGTTAAATAAGCCCATTAGCGGCTGCTAGTGGGGCTGGGGCAGGGATGGCCCTTGGCAGACCTGAGCACAAGTCTGGAGTCTCAGGGTAAGTGTGAGTTGCTGAATTTTGACTCGACCACCCAGGAATAGGGCATTTCAATTTAGGTCACAGGCCCATTGGGGAATCTGAGGAAGCTGTCCAGGGAAGGACATCTAAGTACATGCCTAGACCCCGTGTTCTATGTACAATGGGGGAGGGGTATCTCTAACAAGCCTAAGTGGAGAGTCTTAAAAAAATCAGTGCTTTCCTGGGCCTGTTAAGTAATGAGTAAAACCGAGGCCTGGATGGAGGTGCGTTTTCTGACAGGCTCAGGGAAGGACCACAGTGTACTGTTCTCTCCCACCCTGCCTAGAAGGGCCTCTTACCACAGATGGAGCCAGCTGCCACGATGAAGCCAGCCCAGCTGTAGCCCCGCCGGTAGAAAGCGTCAGCGAGTGCAGAGTCAGGGTCCAGGCTGTGCCAGGGTACCATGAGGGTCAGCACAGTAGAGACAAGGATATAGGCACTGGCTGCCAGGCCAAGGGAGATTGCAATGGCCATGGGCACAGCCCGCCGGGGGTTCTGGGCCTCCTCACTGGAGGCAGCAATGACATCGAAGCCCACAAAGGCATAGAAGCAGGTGGCAGTGCCCGCCATGATGCCAGAGAAGCCAAACGGTGCAAAGCCACCCTCCTCAGCACTCCAGTTGTGTGGGCAGGCCAGGATGAAGCCCAGAATGATGATGAAGAGGATGACAACCAAACTGACAGCCGAGAAGGTGTGGTTGAGCCAGGAGGAGACTCGGGCTCCACAAGACACAAAGGCAGAAGCCACGAGTAGGATGCCAGCAGCCAAGAAATCTGGGTATTGGGCCAGGAAGGGCACCTGCCAGACACCCACTTGAGACTCAGTGAGGTTTCGAATTCTGTGGCTAAAGATGGCATCCAGATAGCCACTCCAGGCACGGGCCACCGCAGCACCCCCGATGAGGTATTCTAGGAGCACATTCCAGCCTATAAGGAAGGCCCACACCTCACCCATGGACACATAGGTGAACAGGTATGCAGAACCCGTGCGGGGCACTCGTGCTCCAAATTCTGCATAGCACAGGGCTGCCAACAGGGAGGCCACAGCAGCCACACCAAAGGACAAGAGCACGGCAGGGCCAGCCATGTCCTTGGCCACAGTGCCTGTGAGCACATAGAGGCCTGAGCCCACCATGCCACCCACACCCAGCAGGGTCAGGTCCAGTGTGGACAGGCAGCGCCGCAGCGATGTCTCCATGCTGGACTCCTCCAGTGGCTTCAGACGGTTCAGCTTCTGGCAGAAACGTGCCAGGCTGGCAGCACTGGGCAATCCCCGGGCCATGACAGGTAGCTAGCTAAGAAGAGCACCAAGCCAGCAGCTGGAATCTCCTACGGCCAGACAGAGGGGAATGACAGGCCGCCCACTTAGGTCCTGGGCAGCTTCAGTCCCATCCTGACCCTTCTCTTTGTCTCCTCCTGGGGATTCTGGACTCCTCTGTAGAGGGCCTGCTGCAGGGCTGGCCGGGGCAGGAGGTCACAGGGAAACGTGGAGGTCCTGTCTGCCTTCAGGACAACCAGCTAGGTGGCCCTGAGGGTGTGGAGAAGGCAGCCCCAGAAATCACAAGAGGCTGGTAACAGCTCAGTGGTCTAGGATCCAGGAAAAAGGTGATATTGGGAGAGGATTCCTGGTAACCGGCCAGGCCTGGAGGATCCGGAACAGGGAACGGAGAGGCTCTGCAGCTCGGGGTGTGGCCCAAGGCCACCTGCGCGCGCGCGCGGGGGTGGGGGTGGGGGGAGTAATCACGCCCCTGCTGCCGGCTCTGGAGTTTCAACTCACCTGGTCTCGAGGCGGGAGGAGGGGCGCCCCTGGCCCTGAGCCCTCCTGGATCTGGAGCCAAGACCTGCACACCTCCTGTGCACGCACACGTCACTGCCGCCAGAGGCCGAGGGAGCGCCGCGGCGTCCTAGTCCCCAGCCACCTGAGCCTGAGGCTGTTTTCCAGGCCGGAGGCTAGGCCAACCTCCACCAGACCCGCTGCGACCCACCTGCTGTCGCCACTAAGGCAGCCACCGCTCGCTCTGAGCGCTGCCCGCCCCGCCCGCTGGCACCGCCTGCGCGTAGCGCCTGCTCCCGCCCCCTGCGTTAGATCCCGCACCACAGGCTGGTTTCCTTCCCACCTGCCACCACACACCCAGATAACCCACTTCGCACAAACCTCCCAGGTCGGGAGGGGAGTTTATTTGGCCTAGGCTAGCCCATCATTGAGACTTATAGAGGAAGAAGCGCCCTGCTCTGGGGGCCTGATTAAGGTCCGGGTCCAGGGGTTTGGAGCCCAGTCTGCTTCCACTACAGCAGATACCCCACCCCCACCCCCACCTAGCTAGGCACCATCCAGGCCCTCAATAAGGATGAGTGGGGTCTGTGAAAATCCAGCGCAGTGACTTGAGGGTGTGGGTCTGGATGCGAGGTGATGGGCATTCTCAACTACAGCGGGCTGTCACAAGGACTCTCTCACACGTTGGTTGGCAACAAGTGATATTCCAGGGGGAATGTGTGTCTAACCCCTCAGATGCCTAGGAAGGCCTGCCAGGTCTTGAAAGACCCCAGGGGAGCCCAAGACAACTCCCCACTCAAGAAAGCCATGTGTACTGAGGTCTTCATGGCTGCCCTGTCCCCATACCATGAGGAGGTCCGAATCCCACTATTATAGGTAGAAAAGCCAGCTAGACATATGTAGGCAGATAGAGAGGGCCGGCCCTTGAAAGACTTGCAAAAAAGAGGATCCTTCTGAAGGTCAACACCATCAATGAGAAACTACACTACAGGCCTCATTCTCCTCTCAGGATGGAAGGTCAAGGTCTGGATCCAGCCCCTCCCTGGAAGACAGTAATTACAAAATCCCCAGATAATGGGCAGGACCTTGAACCACCTGGAGGAGTCTCCTGACAAGCAAGACCCTCTAAGGATTGATTTCTCATTGGACCTATTCAATCAAAAAGTTGCTGAAGTAACTATAGTTGTCATTTACCCATTGGTTAGCCACGGTTTGCCCATTTTTTCAAATCTTATTGGAAGCTCCCACTGTACTCATTGGTCAATTGTAACCCATCTACCGTTTTTGAATCTTATTGGCAATCCCCTATTTCAGACCTGCCTCACCTCGTGGTTTGCGCCATAAAAGCCCTCTAAAAAGTGAGGTAGGGGGGTTACCCACTTTCCGGGCCCCCCTTCTGTCTCTCTTAAGGCAGAAGTTTTCTCTCTCAATAAAATTTTCCTACTCAAACCTCCGTTGTTCCTAAAATTCATTTTTCGATTTTTAGAGAACACGAACTCGCGTTTCAGGTGGGGAGTTAGGCCTTAACGCTCCTGCGTCACCACTACATGACCATCACAGATTCCTCTCAGGTTCATTTATTTCCAAGGCAGAGGGTGAGATTTTTTTTCCTCCACTTTTCATTTTGAAAGTAAAAACACTGGTGTGATAAGATGTTAATTTGTTCATAGCAAGCTGATAACACAAACAAGCCAAGCAAAATCAAAGCGACCTCCCCTTATAACTTTCTGTGATTCTCAATTTAAGGGCTAGTTGTGGAATTAGATCTCAGGGCCACCTGCAGCGTGGGGAGCTGGTGACAGGATAGAATCTGACTCCCAGACAACATGGTGCTGCATGGAACACTCTACTATAGCCAGACCCTTTGGTCATGATACTGTCATGAGGAACTTCAAGACAGGCTCTCACTCCCTGTGGAGATGGCATATCTCTTCCTCCACCCCTGTGCTGCCTAAATATAACTGAGTAGATTTCCTGGATCCTGAAGGGTCTCCACAAAACGTCTAAAAAAATGTATTTCCAACCAAAAAGCTTGAATAGTTTTATAATAGGAGTTCCTCCAAGGCCTTAACAACAACCACCTTAGAACTGATATGCGGTCATTTTGAAACTCTATTTGGGCAGAGAAGGGATTTCACTGCACTGCCAGCCACTGGCACCAGCATACTAATGGACAGCTGAGGCCAACTGTGTTTGTGACATAGTCATGACACAGAGGACACTGAACCCTTAGCCTGTTATTGAAACCATGATTTGTGTTTTCTTCTGAGACAAGAATTTAAGACTTTTTTGCAAACAAAATTTTAAAAATACAATAACAAAATTCTTCATTTGGACTTAGAGATGCTCAATAAGTTGTTAAAAACATAACAAAACTTGGGCTGGAGATTTAGCTCAGTGGTTCTGACACTTGCTTAGCAACTAAAAGGTTCCTTGTTCAATCCCCAGAAACCACATACAACCATACCAGGTGTGGTGACTCATACGCACTAGCAATCAGTACCACACACAATACTGGGATTGGTGGCTCACTCTTGTAATCCCAACCCTGAGGAGGCAGAGGCAGGAGGATAGCTGAGTTTGAGGCTTGCCTGGGCTACATAGTGAGCTCAGGGTCAGCCTGAACTACAAAGCAAGAGCTTGTTTCAAAACAAAACCAAAAAAAACCTTGACTTTCATATGTTTTCGTCTCATTTTGTTTCCTGAATCCACTATCACTAGCTGTAAGAATTTATTACTTTTTAGTAGTATATATTTGGATATATAATAATCATATTCACCATGGAGAATTGCTATGCATACATACATAGATCTTCATCATTTTTCCTTCCCCTTCCCCCCTTTACCCTCTCCTCTCCTGCCATCCCCAAATCCTTATGGGTCAAATCCCTTCTCAGTCACAGATATAGAAAAGTTGGGAAAACAAGGCTGATTTGCCCTGAATTTAGTTTTTTTTTTTTTTTTTTTTTGAGACAGGGTCTAACTTTGTAGTTCAGGCTGGCCCTGAGCTCACTATGGTGCCCAGGCAAGCCGCCGTGAACTCAGCTATCCTCCTGTCTCTGCCTCCTGAGTGCTGGGATTACAGGCGTGAGCCACCACGCCCGGCATTGTATGTGGTTACCAGGAATGAACTCAGGACCTTGCACTTGTGAGGCAGGCGCGGGAACCATTGAGCTAAATCTCCGGCCCCCCCTGAATTTAATTTTTTAATTTATTGGGTTTTTTTTAAGACTCATTCTTACTATGCAGCCCAGGCTGGCCTTGAACTCCCAGTGATTCTCTTGCCTCAGCCTTTCAAGTGCTGGGATTATAGGAGTTCCATGCCTGGAACCCTAAATTTATATTAATCTCATCTTTTTTCAGAACAGAAGATATCATGACAATAGATTTACAAGGACATTCAACTAGTCCTGAAGGTTCTAGCTATGATCATCTCGTTTCTAAGAAAAGCAGAGTCCCATATGACCAAAACCACCAATACACAGTCATTTCCTCGGAAAGGCACCACCATGAGACTTCCTCCTATGGGAACCGAATTGCCCCTCAAATCATGAGGATTCAATATGAGCTACAAAACAAAGATTGAGATGATAACCAACTGGACCCTAGTCCACCACAGTTAATCTTTAATATTGGCCTTGAGCCAGGCATTGTGAAATTTAGGAGGCTGAGGCAGAAGAATTGCTGCAAGTCTGAGGCCAGGCTTGGACCACATAGTGAGTTCAAGGCCAATCCGAACTACACATAGAGACTTTGTCTCAAAAACAAAAAACAAAGCAAACAAACAAATGAAATAAACCACAAAAACAAAAACTGAACTTCTCTGTTGTGTGTAGTGAGTGATCATGCCTGTAATCCCAGCACCAGGAGGCTGAAGAAGGAAAATAGATGAGAGTTAGAGGCCAGTCTGGCCTACATACTGAGTTCAAGGGGA
>PVIC010031566.1:0-21241 GCA_004025085.1 Thryonomys swinderianus | reverse complement strand
TTCAGGCTGGCCCTGAGCTCACTATGGTGCCCAGGCAAGCCGCCGCGAACTCAGCAATCCTCCCGTCTCTGCCTCCCGAGTGCTGGGATTATTATTTTGACACAGGTCTCACTGAACTGCCCGGGCTGGGAGTGAAATCACAGTTCTCATGCCTCAGCCTCCCCCAGCTGGGGTTGCACGTGTGTACCATCATGCCCGGCCCCTGCAGCTCTTCTAACACAGCATGAACCTTCTAAACCAAACACACGGAAGCGACGTGAGACTAATCCTCCCTTCCGGATGTGTGTACACTGAGTAATCTTCAGGCGCTGAATCCGATCTCATGGCTGTTCATGAAACATCAGCCTTCGTTTCAAGAGAGCTGCGCCTTCCGGGAACAAAACCAGGCATCCAGGAACTGGTGCCAAGTGAGCTGGGAGCCATGATGCAGGGTGGACCCGGGGTTGTGGCTCGTTTTGGAAGTGGGCGGTGCTGATGAACTGCTGGGGTGGGGTGTGGTACAAAACATCGCTGGTGCTGCTCGCGCAGCTCACGCCAGATGCAGACGGTGCGGACCTACTGTCTCCTAGAAACTGAGAACAAAGCTGACTCGGGTCCTGTCACCTGGTGGAGGAGGCGATCAACCGTGTCAAACCTGTGGGAAATCAGAGTCTTGTGGGAAGAGGGTTTCCAGGGCCGGGCCCTCTGCCTTGTGCGTGGGGGCCCCTCGGTCAGCGTGGAGCACCCTGATCCCATCGCTCGCTTCCCACTGTTTGTGTAGTGCTGGGAGTTGACTCCAGGCTTCAAGCATGCTGGGCCAGTGCTCTACACTCGGCTCGATCCCCAGCCTGTCCTCCACCTGTGCCCGTTTGCTCTCCCCGTGTAGACACGAATACACTCACGTTCCTGTAGGGAGAAACTAACCGGAATATGTATATTCGAACATATCCGCTGAGCATTATGATATTTTCTTTAGATGTTGAAATTTGGTTCTTCTTCATATCCTTATAGTTAATGAGCATGTTTTCCCATTTTGATTTTAAAGCTTAAGCTGTAAAATTTTCTTTGATTTAAAAAAATACTTGTAGACGCATAAAAAATCCTTTTAAGGATTATTTTCTACATAGACATTACTTTAACAGCGGCACTAAATGTCACAACTACGATTCCATAAGATATATGATCTCAATAACCCCACATTCTTAAATAAGAATACCGACCTTGGGATTTTTCTTAGGTATAAAAAGCTGCTCAGCAAGGAAATCACTTTCTTTCTCCAAATGGCTGCAGGACATCTCTGTGCCCTTGGGTCACGCTGTCCAAATCAGTCATTCTTTCTTGGCACCAACAGTCCCGGGCATGGAGCTCTGAGCACCCCTCTGGGCATCTCCGGCCCTGGCTATGTCAGGTCCCCAGAAATTCGCTCAGCTGCTATCCTTGTACTTTCCAGCGTGGCCTCTGGTCACACGCGCCACAGGTGCCATCCCGGCCTCGCCCTAGCGCTCCGCCTGTCTGCCCTTCACAGGGTCTGCTCCTTGCCTAAGAGTCATTTTAAATTCGCCCCCTGGAAATACCTCCCACTGCACTCCTGGCAGCCTTGCTCCCAGGACCTGTGCAGGAACCGAGAGGCCTGACTGGTGGGCTGGCCTGCATCCTGTGGGCCTCTGTCTTGGACGTGGCTTCCGGTTAGGGAGCCTCACCCTAGTGACGATGAAGCGGCGGCTTTTTCTGCAGTTGATTCATCCCTGATTTCCAAACAGAAAGGCCTCTGGTCATATTTGCCACCTGACTTTCATACTTTCTATGTTCAAAGAGCTTTTTAGGTATAGACCCAGCAGCAGTAAGACACGGTCCCAAACAATTCTGCCAGGTGCTAGACTTTGCGCTGTGATTACATCATTGTGCGACTTACTGTCTACAGCTGAGTCTGGCCTACTGCGGCCACTTCTGAGCATCTAGAACGGACTGTAAGTTAATGAACCTCCTTCAACCCCAGCTTGACTCTGATTTATATAGTTGTAAATCAGATGTAGCGGTGTGTGGTGCTACAGAAAACCCAGAACACTAGTTAAAATCTGCCATTTAGATAACTGATTGAAAAAAATCTCTGCAGTTATTTAACAGCTGGGTAGGAGGGGTGAGTTTCCATCCTGATGTAGAGCCTGGGCCAGAGAGAAAAGATGGGGAATCTGGAAGATGTTGACAGCCTTGGTGACAACCAGGAACAAGGATGTAGTTAGGACTCCGCTGGATAATCCCTCTTGGGCAAGGATTTTGCCAGTGTTGTATAGCACAACTTGATTTTTAGTTTTTTTATACGAAATGTAGGTTATCAATCATGCTTGGTTCAGGTTAGATTACAGAGCACCCATGATTATTCCATGCAGTGCAGTAGACACGGAGACAATGGTGCTTCAGATGTCAAGCTACTCCTGCCCCCAGAGAGAGTAAGCCCCGTAGAAAGGCCAGAGAGCTGACACGGTGCAGTGCAGGGGTAGAGCAGGGGACCCCAGGGGGCCGGAAGTGCGGGGAGCCAACTTGCAACTTGGGAGCTGAGCAGGGAGGGGTGGTTTGCTAGCCTGTTGGAGGGCAGAGCAGAGTCCTCAGACTGTGGAAACCTGTAAGGGCTCTGGGTGGGGCGGACTTGGTGCTCTGGAGCCTGAGGGCCGAATCCGAGGGGGGAGGACCAGAGGGTATACAGGGCCGCTTTGGGCAGAAGTCTGTGCTTGCAGCTGAGGGAGAGACTGGAAGGGCGGGGCCCAGCCTGGGACGTCTCCCTCGTGTGCCTGCATTCAAATCAATAGCTTGTGGGATGAGGCAGGGGAGAGAAACAAGGACGGCTGAGCCTAGCAGGGGGCAACATCATTATCGTTCTGTTGTCTTTTATGAAGATGTGCGGATATAACCCTTTGGGGTAGGCAGGTGGCATTTTCGTGTGAGCGTTACCTGCAGACTGGTCTAAAAATCAAACAGGATGGCATCACGCCACAGGCTTTGATGCTGATAGGGGAGCATTAGTCTTGGAAAATTACATCTTCCAAGTCCTCAGCACCACTTTCCTTTTAGAGTGACTGTCTGATGATACCGAGTCAGCACATCAGTGTTTAAAACCTCTTTTTCACTGAGTACAATCCATTAGTTTTAAAAACCAGTGAATAAGGAATCATCGTGAACAAGGTTTAGCAAGGTTTCTATTGTATTGTGCGTGTGAATGAAGTTACTATCTTGCGCAGTGGTATCTGGTTTCTCTTGTATTTTGAAATAATTCACTCTTTATTTACCATGAGGAGACCGCTTCATTTCTCTCCCTCTTACCACAGCCTTGCTCAGAATGTCCTTCTTGAAAAAAAGCCTGTCACTCCCACAGGTCACTCATTTTATGTCCCTGCCTTTCTTCCCCAGGACTAACCACGACCTTTCAATGCTGTATTTTTCTTTCCCTGTACATTTTTATCTTTTTTTCTTTTAACATGCCTTTCTGTGCACACTCAATATTGTTTTTACCGCTTTAAATTGTCTGGGAATGTTACTGTATAGCGCTCAGCCCTCTGCAACCCGCTTCTCTTTTGCAAATTCTGTTTCATGAAGTTGATCTGCTTTAATGCACATTGTTTATTTCTATTGATTTCTATATCCTATTCCATTTTATGAATATACCAAATAGTCTTTACACATTTAATGTCAGTATTGATTACAATTTTTATTAAACATGAAAGCAGCTGGGATGATTGTCTTCTTGTGAGCATAGGCTGGAGTTTCTCAAAGATCACATGTTAGGAGGGATACAGTGGCCCCCAGGACACAGTTATAGTGCCATCAACAATAGGTGAAGATCCTTTATTATTATTATTATTATTTTGTTGTTTTTAGAAAAGCTCTTCCTGACCATCATCCTGCCTCGGCCTCCTGACTGCTTGTTTTCCCAGTGCCAGCCACTATGACTGGCTGAAGTGCTTGAACAAGTTAAGCATTAACGTTTTCCTGATCCTTTTGGACATGAAAACTGCACAGCTCTTCATTTCTTCTTTTTTGCTTCTTCAGGCCACTCTCAAACATTTAAGAGGGTTTTCTTGCATCTGAAAGACAAAAACCAAAAACTAGTAGCTCCTCTCCCCACAAAGGCTTGCCTTGCTTTCAAATCTGAAACAAATTTTCATGCTGATAGATGGAATTCATGTTCATTTGCTGTGTAGTGTCTTTTTGTGACTAATTATTTAAACACATCTTTGAGAGTACAAATAATTACCTTCTGATTAGATTTTTGCATATTTCCCAAGTATGGGAGCGGGCACAGTATAACCCCTACATTCAGGCAAGGGTACGCATGAACCTTTCTGGGAAGCATCAGTTACTGCAACTGAACTGTTCTGTAGTATACTTTGCAAAATTGTAGAATATCCAGGAATCTGCTCTGTGAAAAGCCAAATAATTATAATTAAAAAGAGTTTTGAAAATACAGTGACCTTAAATAATAACCAAACAAATTAGGGGCATGATACTCAGAAAACAAACATATATCAGCAGCATAACAAGTAGAGGACTAGTATTCCCAAGGGGAGAAGAAACTGTTGTCAGTAACTTGAAGCTGTGCGTGGATCCTTGTGCCACACATGGGAAAAAGACTTTGGTGAGACAGTATTTGTTCCTTACTTTCCCTGGCTAAAGCTCTATGCAGCTTCATCAGCAGTTGCATATTTAGTTATAAGAAAAAAATGTAAGAAAAAAATATAAAGAAAAAAATATAAAAAAATAAGAAAAAAATCCACAAGCATTACATGTACACAAATGAAGACACTTAAATCATTATCTGCACCAGAAATAAATGAATGTAAAGTCAAAAAAGTGAAAACCATCAACTAGTGTGAATAACTAATGGCATTTAATTACCCCATCAAAAAGAAAAATAGATTTAAAGATTAAACAATAATATAATTCTAGTCCTTATTAAATATTCCAGGAGAAGAAAGTCTTAGAAATTCTTAATTATGATGATTAATTTATAAATGAAAAGCAACGTGAATATCCTGAAGTAATCAGTGCTATGAGTTGTTCACCACCAGCTTCACACTTGCTTTATATGCCTCATCACACTGCCCAGCCTTACACAAACAAGCTCACAAACACACACCAGCAGGCACGGCTACCACATGCACTCACACACACCATCTTAACTATGATACCTTAGATATCTCAGAGAAGAAAAAGCAAGCAAGTGGCTTTATGAATTATGGCATTCCCAGACTTGAACATGTGCAGCTGATTTATACAATTTTGATTGCAAATCCATTAAAGTATAATGCAGCTGCTTTCAAGCAACTTCTCCAAAATTACTAAGTAGATAATTTCTTGACTTTTCATTCTTATTTCTTTCAGCTTATCTTATCCTGCCTTCTTCATCTCCCATTGCTATTATCTAGTTTAAATTACTTTTATTTTCTTTAATAACCATTTTTATTTTTTTTTATCAAATTATCTTCTAAGTCAACTTCTAAAACTATTGGGAAGAGATTTTCAAAGTAGAAGATGTTATGTGAAATCTATGTAGTAATGCTCCAAAATGTTTTCTTTGAATTAGAAAAGATAAGTCTACTGGAAAAACACGACAAAACAAAACAAAATGTCTCTAGTTGATACCTCATGTATGATGTGAAAAATATATGTACATTTTATTCACAGAAATTTTCATAGACAGTTATGATGGGGCAATTTTGTATAATTTGACTGATTTCCTGATGGTCAATCATTTTAATGGATTTATTTGTGCTTTTAGGATAATTCTGTATAGCATTTGAGAATATATTAAATATATACAGACATCTCTATAGACACGGTTATGTCTTTAGGCTATCATCAAAATTAAATGCTGCTATGAAAGAGTTCCTACATGAAAGAAAAATTTATTGGCCTTTGCTTGTCTTTTCAGATTTCATAACATGTTGAAAATAGTGATTGGTGTTACTTGTATAATATAATATTATGATGCTTCTAAAATGGTCTAATCTGACAAGTTTATACTGTTTTATAAACATTATTTAAAATTATTTTTAGATGAAATTAGGAGCACTAAAAATCGAACCCCTGAAGAGATAAAAGATATGAAAACAAAATAAGAGATGATGAGATAGTGTTATAAAAATATCCAGTTGTGTAATTTGAGAGATTGCCATAAAAACCAAGGGGAGCCAGGGAAATAAACAGAGAAGACTTTAGACAAGATGTCAAAAGTCCCAGCAGCTCTGAGTTGGCTCAGAAGCCAGTAAGGTGTGGGCTCACGTGCCCCTCATTTGCTGGAGGTTGCCACCGATCTGTCTTCAAGGTTCCCACCACGTACTGTGCTTCCTTTTGTCCTTCTAACACAGCTTCATTATTTTCACTGAATCCAGCATTCCTAATTGTGCATTCTGTTACTTAAAATAATACAGACACAGCCTCCAGAGTTAGCAAGTAGAAATACAACAGTTCTGGTTGAATGCAAATTTCAGGTAAAGAGTGAATAAGTTGTTGTAGTAGAGATGCTCTTTGATTTATGATGAGATTGCATTGAGCTTAAACTCAACACAAGTTCTAAATATCATAAATGGAAACCCATTTATGGGTTATTGGCCTACCAAGCCGACTGCACCCCTGTGACTGTGCTGCACACTATCGAGTAGGGTGTCTTCCCCTCAGATTGGTGGGGTGACTGGCCTCTGTGGTTCTGTCAGTCCCCAGAATCCTAAGTGAGGACTGGATGACATATTTCTAGCCTTGGAAAGGATCCAAATCCCAAATGTGAACTGTATTTTCTTCTCAATATATATTACCTTCCCTTCATCATAAAGTTTTTAAAAAATCATTAATTAAATTCTTTTAGGTATATTCCTAGCAGGGGGATAGCAGGGTCAAATGGGACCCATAGCCCTAGTTTTCTGAGAAATCTCCACACAGATCTCCACAATGGTTGCACAAGGCTACAATCCCACCAACAGCAGAGAAGGGTTCCTTTCTCCCCACAGCCTCGCCAGAATTTATTGTTGGTTGATTTTGTAATGGCAGCCATTCTTTGTGGAGTGAGATGAAATCTCAGTGTTATTTTCATTTGCATCTCTTGAATGACCAGTGATGTTGAACATTTCTTCATATGTTTCTTGGCTGCTTTGACTTCTGCCTCTGAGAAGTGTCTGTTCATATCAGATGCCCATTTTTGAATTGGGTCTTTAAACTTGGGGAGGCTAGTGTGTTTAAGTTCTTTATATATTGTAGATAGCAGCCCTTTGTCTGATAAACAGCCAGCAAAAGAATTTTAAAAAGCACATTGGAAAGACAGATGTATAACCCTGTTCATAGCAGCTCAGTTTGTGACAGCTCAATCTTGGAAACAACCCAAATGCCCATCAACTGGAGAGTGGATAAAGAAGATGTGTTTTTTAAATAAAATGGAATATTATTCTGCCATAAAGAATGACAAGATTGATTCATTTATGTGCAAATGGATACACCTGGAGGACATGCTAATGAGTGAAATCAATAGATCACCGATAGGCAAATACCAGATTTTCTCATTGATATGGGCACCTGTAGATGCAAATGAGCTCTAGAAAGTATGACAGTCTTTGTAGAGTGGGAAATTTCCAAAGGAAATTTGGTGTGGGGATATAATGAGGGGAAGGAATAAATATGATTCTGAAAGAAAATAAAAGAGCATGTATATAGGGGGTGGGGAGGTGTGGGTGGGTGGGGATATGGGTAAAAATGAGAACTGACTGTGTCATATATTGGTACAAATTCCCCAATGTTATGTGTGATTGTGAGATGTATATAAATTATACCAATAAAGAATTCAATTAAAAATCATTAAACCATGGTAACTTGGAGACTGCCTGGATAAGTATATTAAGGGCTGTACTTCTGTTAGAAATGTGCTTGTTGCCCATGTGAAATTGAAATTTAGTTGGGCATCAGGAATTTTCCCAGTAACCCTATTGGCAAGTTATGTAAGCTTCAGGGTCTAGAAAACTTGAATCTCCCAGATATTTCCTAGAGCAAGGAAATACAATGAGGAAACTGTGGAATCAATGAATCATTATTCTAGAATTAAAGAAGTTCTAAGAACAGCCTAGTGCGATGTTTTGATACCAGATGGAGAATCTAGTGTGGATCAGGCAGGTAGCTGGGCTAGAACTTAGCAGCTTAGAGACCCAGGGTCACACCACGGTGATCTTGGAGAATCCAATACAACTCCACATCTTCTGGCCCTCAAGAGATACAAACACACTGAGACACTTGGCCTTTAATTTCAGAGGCTCCCAGTTTTCTTAGGCTCGGGCTCGGGTTTTTCTTAGGCTCTACACAAAGCTGAGCCGCCGTTAGAGACATGAAGAATGAGGCCTCGCCAAAACACGCACACCCTAAGAGTCAAGAGTGTGTCCGGGGAACCCGGGGCACTTGGCCCAGGGTTGGATACGCCATTGAAGACAGCGCATTCATGGTGGTGGGAGGACAGGGCCAGCGCTTCTGGAGGTTCTAACTTGTGTTTTAAATGAGGAGCGATGCTTAAGAAACCAGATAGCTCTTCAGCAAGGGACGTAAGCCTCAAGAATATGGTACGTGGGAAAGGTCCCTGCAGCTCTCAAGGATATCGTGCCATTCTTTCCCACAGTGTGCGTGCAGGCGGCTAATGACAGTGTAAAACCAGCCGGCCTGCGATGTGTGCTTGCTGCGCCGCAGGCACCGGGCGGTGAGTTGCAAAGCGGACCCTGTCACCAACCCCTTTATCCAGGTGAGCAGACAGAGGCTGAATTTAAATCACCTATCTAAAGCAAATTTGTGCGAACGCAGGAGTTCGGGAAGCCCCCTCCTTATGTGCCGACTGCAAGAGAACCCCCTCTCCTCTCCCGGAAGTCGGGGCAGGGCTGCGGGATAGCAGGCCGGACCGCGCTCCGCCCGCCTTGGCACTCACCTTCCCGCGCTCCGGGTAAAGATCTAGAAGCCGGGGAGCGGGGTGTGAGCACAGAGGCTCCCACAGTCCGCTTAGGACAGAAGCTCTTTCGATTTTCTTTTTAAAAAATTCACAGCAGCACGGTGCGTTTGGCAACTCAGGGCCGGACGCGAGCGCTCGAGCGCTGCCATTTCCAAGCCGCATAGACCGCCTGTGCGCGGGCTCCCTGGCCTGCCGGTCACCCGGCTGACAACATCTGCCCTCTCCGCGGTCTCGTGGCTCCCCCTCGTCTCTCCTCTCGCCTCCTTCCTTCCTGTCCCGCCCTCTGTCTTTCCTTGTGCCGTTTTCCTTCTTTCTCCTCCCTCCTCCTTATTCCCATCCACCAGGCTCAGATTTTAGGCTTCCTGCCTGTGAGTGCTAGAAAGGCCAACTTCTACTCAAGTGCCTCACTTTGAGGAAAAAAAAAAAAATACCAGGTTTCAAACCTCATCTGTGTTTAGGGAAATGTCTACTTGAAATCCCTACTTATGATTATACCCGTGTACACTGTGTGAATTTAAACCCATTGTGAATTTAATGTGGTCTAATGAGCTTTGCTTATGAAAAAACTGTTCTCTGGTCGCAGAAGCATATTCGCCGCTCTCACCAGCCGGCTTTTAATTATGTGCTTTTGATTACCAGGGCAACAAGGGGAGAGACTGGGTCCTCTGGGTGACTTCATCACCGCCAACAGAAAAACAAGGGAAATAGCAGGGTTCGCTCGGAGGTGCAGCGCTACTTTTATCCATCAGGATGGCACATGTGGGGTCGATTTCCTCCCAGCATTGCTATGTGGTAACTGCTGCCATATTGGCTCGGTCTCTGCAGCCTCAGAACTGCTTGGGAAAACAGAACTCTTTTCTTTCGAGTTCAAACACACACACACACACACACACACCTTCTCTCACACATAATCAAATACATGGCTTTATACAAGTTAGGATTCATTTTTCCTTAAATTGAATGGCATTGATATGTTAAATGGCTCAGAAGCTTCAAGGGACTGTGTGTAGCAGGAAGGCACGTTAGTCCCTGGGGCGGCCAGACCCTGCTTTAGAACACGGGGTGACGGTGGCCGGTGGGGACAGCTGCGGCAGCAGAATCTGCATTCTGAACCTCTGCACCCCGGTGTGCAACAGCCTGGCTCGAAGCATCCTGAGCCTTCTTCTCTTCACTCAGGCTTCTCTAAGCAGTGACGTGAGCCTTGGCCGTGATATCCAGGAAAGGCACACGTGTGAGAGCAACTCCCACCAGTCACAGACCAACCATCGGTGTGCACACGGAATGCCTGTGCTTCCCAAAAGAAAATGTGCAGTGACTTTACCAAACCAAGATGCTTCCTTGTTTCTCACAGTTCTGTGGGTCGGAGATTCCGGAAGCTGGGCTGGACTCTTCAGTTGGCAGCTGGAGGACTGGAAAGCTTGAGGAGGCATCCTTCAACCCTCTGGAACCTGCATGCTCTGCGAAGCGCTTCTTGCTTCCTGCTGGATAAGAAGTCCAGGTTCTTCACAAGATGGCCCTTGGCCTCCTCAGAGACCATGGACGCAAAGAATGTGGGTGACTGGTGAGCTCCCTTCCACCATCTCAGTGCACAGCCCGGGGCCTTGGTCTGAGCAAACGGAAGGAGACTCGGCCTCTTATGAGGAGGAGCACTGGCCTGTGCCTCCAGTGGGGAGTGGTTGTGGTCGGCACACTTGGGGGCCCCTTGCACGGGGGTCACCATCTGCCTGCCCTAGCCAAGAAGCGCTACATTTGGGGGCCTGCCATGTCCCGACTCAACAGAAGTAGGAGTGTGTACTTCTTACTTTGTCTTTTCAATCTTACTTTCTCTTCTCTCACCATGTTTTTTGAAGTCATCTCTTATGAGAACCTCTTGAAATCAAGACCTTACTTTGAGGTCTGCTCCAGGGAGCCTCTTACCTATACCTTGGGCATCAGGTTTATTAAGGTGTGAAAACCAGTGCGGTCGACCCTCTGCACCCACAGCTTCCACACCCGTGGATTCAATCAATCCTGGATTGACGATATTCAGGAAAATAATCTCGCCTGGCCTGCAGATGTACGGACCTTTCTCCAGCCATCATTCCCCAAACAATGCAGTTTGCAGCTATTTACCTACCATTTCCACTGCATTAGGTATTTTAATTTAACGTGGGAGCCTAGAGATGGTGTAAAGTGAACTGAGGTACGCGTCTACCTCCTAGGCAATTGCTAAGCCATTTTGTACAAAGGTTTTCACACCTACACTGATTTTGGAACCAAGCGTGCGGCAGGTCCTGGAATCTGTCCCCATAGATATTGAGGCACAGATGTTCTCCTATTTCCAGTCAGTCAAAAGCTCTGGGAACTGGGGGGCACATGAGAGAAACTTCGCTTGCTCAGGTGTCAGACTTACAGCGCACAGGAACTCGGGGAGTTGCACGAGCCATTTAAAGGAGAGTGGTGCACTCTCCTTTTCTCTTTGAACAATCCTGGGGCTTGAAAGCTCGGAGAACTCCTCTTTTCCCCAGGCTCCTCCGAAGCAGGACGCTGGGAACTGCTTTCCGCCTCCAGGCCCTGATGGTTCACTAGGATCTTGCTCTTCTCCACCTTGTGGGTAGATTGTGGCTCTTGAATCCAGGGCGGGGTGACTAACAACAGCTTGTGATGCTGATGATAAGGGGTGTTTTATTGTTTTAATCTCTGCGATGGAACATGTAAATGAAACCCTATTGGAATATGTTTAAATGACTGCTGTATTTTTCATGTGCTGCAAACTTTTCTGTGAAAAATGAATCTCATTTTTTTTTTTTTTTGAGATTTGAGAAAATGAGTTCAGTATGGATTGAGATGTTAGGCTTCAGCGGCTTGTTTTGTTGCCAAATGTATCCCCAAAGGCCAGGACTCAGTGCAAAGTAGACACGCAAAGAAATTTATTAAACAAGTGGATCTCTGTATTCTTGGGAAGGTGATGAGCAGGGATAGCATCTCTGGAGCTCTGCTTTGGCACTGTGCAGGGAATAAAGCAACATTATTAGAAAAAAGAACAATGTCTGGTGCTGTTGTGCTACTTAAAATCTAGAAGCAGCTGGTATGGACTTCACTGACATATTGAAAGCCATCTACTCTATGTTTTCCTGTAACAAAAATCTGTGGTTAAAAACTAGGTAACTAGGGCTGGAGATTTAGCTCAGTGGTTCCCGCGCCTGCCTCGCAAGTGCAAGGTCCTGAGTTCGATCCCGGTGACCACATATAATGCTGGGCATGGTGACTCACGCCCACCGGCAACCAATACCACATACCACAGTGCTGGGCGTGGTGGCTCACGCCTGTCATCCCAGCACTCGGGAGGCAGAGGCAGGAGGATTGCTGAATTCCAGGCTTGCTTGGGCTACATAGTGAGCTGAGGGCCAGCCTGAACTACCAAGTGTGACCCTGTCTCAAAAAAACAACAACAACAAAAAAAACTTGGTAACTAAATAAAGAAGAATTTTTTTCGAAACTTGCACACAGCTAAAACAAATCTAAAAGGAAAGTTCTGAACTGCCATCCTTGGATTACTGCACACTTTCTTCAACCTTGACTTTTTGGAGTTATACTTTGTAAATTAATCAACTTAATTCTTCAGTGTTTTCTTAAGGGAAGGGCAACTGTCACCTCAAAGTTGCACGGCAGGAAAGCTAGGTCTAATCCAGGAAAAGCAAGATCAGGATGGATATATTTAGTAGTCCCTCGGTAGTCATGGGGAGGGGATCCAGATCCCTCGTGGTGCCAAAATCCACACTGATGCTCGGATTCCTTGTATAAATGGTGTATGATTTACATGGAACCCATGCACACCTACCCCTGTGTGCTCTACACCAGCTCTAGGTGACTAACAATCCCCAAACCAAGTGCAGGGCATGTAGACAGATGTTCCACCGTGTCGTTGAGGGACAAGTGACAAGAAAAAGTCTGAACATAATACATACAGTGTCAATTATTTTTTCATGAAATTTTTTGTAGAATATTTTTTGATCTATGGTTGAATTTGAGATGCAGAACTCATATGAAGAGCTAACTCTGTGTGTGTGTGTGTGTGTTAGTTTAAACCCAAATATAAGTCATTTCACCTTGAGAGCTCTCTTCGCACCATCTGTTTTCTGTCATTTCTTAGCAATTCTGGGATATTTGCTCTCTTCTTGGCCTGGATTTCTATTCATTGTACTCATTGAATTTACTGAGCCCTTCCTGCATACAAGTGAGATCTTCAGGGAAAATAAGATAGGCATGGTAATTTCTTTCCTTTTTGTACTTTCTTTCTTTCTTTTTTTTTTTTTTTTTTTTGGAGTAGTGGGAATCAAACTCAGGCCCTTGTGCTTACGAAGCAGGAGCAGTACCACTGAGCTACACCCCTGGCACAAAGAGGATATACTGGATTGGGGGGGTGGGGTTGCTGGGGACTGAACTCAGGACCTTGTGTTTGGGAGGCAGGGACTGGAACCACTGAGCTAATTGCAGAAGTGGGCAGGTGGATGCGATCCACCCCTCGTGGAGGAGCTCACGCGTCTCGAGGGAGATGGTGGGCCCAACATCACAGACGCAAGAGTGTGAGAACACTGCCTGCCGGCTGTGCAGGCGTTCTGGCTGGGTACCCAGTGTTAAATTAATTTGTCCTTTTTCAATACTTGAACAACATTTGTTTATGGATTACCAACATGTTAGATTTAAAATACCCTTTGTATAATAAAACATTATGTATGTTAAACAATGTCTTGGCTGCACCCACCTGTCACTAAAGTTTGTGTGTAATCATCCTAGCATGGCGGATTGGGAAGAACCGGTCCTCCTCATCACACCCTCCCGAGTAAGTTTTGTAACCCTAGTCCCTTGCCGTTTTATTCTCTGATAAAGGGAGTGGATCACTACTGGTTGATAGAGTTGGGGGTTTTTTGTTTTGTTTTATTTTGAGACAGGGTCTTGCTTTGTAGTTCAGGCTGGCCCTGAGCTCACTATGGTGCCCAGGCAAGCCTGGAACTCAGCAGCCCTCCTGCCTCTGCCTCCCGAGTGCTGGGATGACAGGCGTGAGCCACCACGCCCAGCACTGTGGTATGTGGTACTGATTGGTGGTGGGCGTGAGTCACCACGCCCAGCATTGAATGTGGATACCGGGGATCAAACTCAGGGTCTTGCGCTTACGAGGCAGGCGCCGGAACCACTGAGCTAAATTTCCATCCCTAGAGTTGTTTTCTTGACCCTTGTCTAGAGCTTCAGTAACATCACACACGAAGAAGACTGGTGGGCAAGGAGGAGCTGGGTGAAGTCATCAGGGTAACATTGTCTGAGCATATACAGGTTCTTCCTGTCCGCTGTGTGCAAACACTTCTGTGCTTCCGCTGAGTGCTCCGTGGCATAACACAGGCTTCCCGAGATGCTCGCTCTCATGATTGATCCGGTGCGAGCGCTCCGCACCACAGTCGCTACACAATGTGCCTCCCGAAGCGTCTGAAGGCGGCGTGACGGGCCCGACAGAACTACGGCAGCCCGGCAAGAACCACAGAGCAGAGACACATCTCACGTTTCTTCTTTGGAAATCCCAAGGCAAAAAATATTCTCTCTTGCTTTGGGTGTCTATGAAATATTCTGTTTGACTTCCTCTCCAACAAGCTGTCTACTTCCCATTTTTAAGTTCACATTTACTTCCTTCCAAAAGCTTTTCTTAGGCCGAGATAGACTCTCCCGAATGGTGTGAAAGCCTGCTTATTTCAAGTGTGTACCGTTTCCTTGATCGCCCCAATATGATCTCTGCTTGCTCATTTCATTTCAGTTCTGAGTCCTCCCATTGTTATTGTTGCTATAGTCTAGGCACTTACTGCCTTAATGATAAATTAATATTTGGGGCCTCTAGATAATGATTATTCCATTAATTCATTACTGTCAACATGACCATCTGTGAGTGAAGGTATAGTAAGGACCTGTTTGAATCTCTTAGTTTGGACCCACATGAAGTTTTCACTATATTCATCTCTTTCAAACGCTTTACTGTTTTTGTAAAATTGTTCCATGTTTATTGTGAAAATACAAGCAGCACAGTGTAATGAAGAAGGCAAAATTCTGCTCAGTTCTACCATTCAGAGGAAACCATCATTAGAATGTCAGTGAACATTCTTAGAGATATGTCTATGTTTTATAGACACATATACGTACATACATATAACACAAGCCTAAGAGTATACACTGTTCCATAAACTTTATTGGAGTCAGGGTATTTACAGGTATTCATCATCACTGTTTGCATGACATTATTATGTAATTGTCTTATATACAACAGTCCAGGAAGCATTTGCATTGTTCTCAATGTTGACTGACCTAAACAATGCTATAATGAAGACCACTGTATATAACCTTTGTATCTGTATTGTTACCTCCTTAGGTTGAATTCCTAGAAGAGGAAGCTCTCAGGTCAAAGGTATACATAATATTACACCTCAAGATAGACTTGGTCACACGTTGACAGAAGGTAGATCAGGTCAGATCCAAAGCGCATGAAGTTTTCTGCCTTATCTTTTTTCACACTGTCATGATAGTTCCTGAGAGTGCTTGGGGGATGAGGTGGCCCATTGCCATCTGGGTGACCAATAGACGAAAAGCAGTTTTAGACACTGTTTTTCCCATTGGTAATGGGACTGTCGGCACCTTCATACTCTCATCATCATTCTGTTGCTTTGTTTTCATCATCAGAATGAGAGAACTTTACTAAAATATCACACCTGAGAAGTTATGACAGTCAACTTAAATGAGTACTTGAGTCCATTATACGGCATAAGTCATACCTGATACACAGGGACAGCCTGTAGCAGGATGCATCGGCATTTCCTTAGAAAAGACAGTTGCTCAACAGAAATTGTTATCAATCAATTAGCCAAGGTGCACAGCTCAGCTATCTCGCTGTCACATTCTGCCACCAATAAGAAGAATCACTTGTGCATTCTGTGTGATACCTTTGTGCACGCAGTTTTGCATGGTCAAGTTCATGAGGTCCATTAGGTCCTTGGCAGGAATTCTACCCATTTAATGCCCTCAGCCAGCCTTCTGCATTGGCTATGAAAAGGGTGGTTTCTGTCCTCTGGGTTGTGTCTGTTAAAGTGGGTATGGAAAATTGAAATAAACAAATAAATGCACACAGAGACATACACATATGTTTCTGTAATAGGAATATAATTGAACAGAGGAATGGTAAATTGTGAAAAATACAAACATACTTTTCATTTATTTACAATTTGGGGAGTATGACTATTAATCAACTATGAAATTGCCTAAGAATCTCAGAAAAATGAGATTTGAAAAGTTCCATAGGAGCAAAAAAGATATTTTGGAAATGACAGTAAAAATTACAGTAAAAAAGAGATAGGCCCAAATCACCAGATGAGGGGATTTTGGTTTCGTTGTGTGTATTATTTCAGAGCTGGGGGTCTTGTATCGAACTGAGACTCTGAGATCCAGACTTTTGGACCTGTTTGGCTCAGACCAGCGGATCAGCCGCATTTCCAACAGTGATATCCACACTGTATGCTCAGAGTGTCTGAATTCATCCTTCCTGAATGTGGCCTAAGCAGTCACATTTTAAGAAGCAGACATGAAGCCAGGAACAAAAAATAAAATGCTTTAAATGAAGAAAGACATTTAAAAAAGAACAATAAAGTACCAAGTATTTTTGAAATTCCTTCAGTTTTTCTTATAACGTATTCAACTCCAACCTGTTAAAAAATCCTCACATTACTGTAATTACTTACATAACTTTTACATTTAAATTCAGCTACTTTACCCATAAATTAAGGGGAAGGATTTTTTTCCACAGCGATAGAAAACTATTACATAGGTAATTTCCGTGTTGCCACTGCTGACAGGATAAACCTAGGGTAGGAGTTCTCCAACTTTACTGCACTCACCGATCTCCTGGGGACTTAATTAAAGCAGAAAATGCTGGGGCTCTGCTCCTAGAGATTAGGGGTTCATGGCTGGAGGGAGCTTTCCTTCCCCAAAGCCCCTGCTTCTGTGACAGGAGCCCCAGACTCTTCGGACGCAAAGGGCCCTGGGTCACACTTTGCCCACTGGTTGAGCGGGCACTGGGTGGGGAAGGCGGCCGGCCTAGAGTCCCTGCACACTGGATCTTGGTCTAAATACTTGACGAGAGCAATGTAAGAAATGTGGAAAGGATTTGGGGATAGTTTATTTTATTTTCAGCAAACAGTCCTCCTCACTTCTCGGTAGACCTCAGCTTTCTGAAGCTTACTGTGAGGCAGGAATTACATATAGACAGAAAATTCACTTAAAAAGCTCAATGTTTAAAAAGATTAGGAGTGTGAGAATAAAGGACATAATGCAAATAGTATGCTATGTGTAATTTGATTAGCAGAGAAACAGAAGACAAATTTTTTGTATTTGCCACTGGCCGGAAAGAAGGCAAAATTAAATATAACTAACTTTGGATATTTTTAGATAATACACAGTTAACAGAAACACTAACTCAAAATTGGATGAAGAGAAATAAATGAAGGGATCCAGTTATTTGGGAAACTTATGGGAAAGGGTAGCTTTAGGCAGAGCCTGCTTCAGGCCCTGAGTATGGTGCTATACTCTCAACCATGGCGCTTCCTCCTGCAGGGTTAGTCCTGAACTGGAATATGGTGAGGATCCCAGCAGATCGAGGCTCTGTCCCAATGATTCAAGCAGCTACCAGTGTTAAACTGTCGTACTGTTAAATCAGGCAAAAGAGAGAGAAGGCTGGGCTTTCTGTCTTTCACAAGGGGCTTGCAAGAATGCATGATTAGCTGTGTAATATGAGCCAGTTGCGATGGCTAGGGGAGGGGAGCTTGTTAATTGGCTCTAAAGTCAGTGAGACTCCATTATGGGAACAGGGAGAGCACTCATCCTCACCTGGAAACATGGGCTGGTGGGAGAAAGTAGTGATTTTTCCAGATAAAAGTCTGTTTATCTGAGAGCATGAGACTTATGTGGTGAACTCTGCAACCCAAATTTTGACTGTTTACTAGAAGCAGTGTTTACTAATAATCACTTTTTCCTTTGGCATTGTAACATCTTTGAGAATTTAAAGAAAAGCCGTTTTCATGAGATTTCTCTCCACTACACAAAAAGTATGAGGACTAAAGCAAAGCATTGTGGGTTGATGACTTAATACTATAACTTGGTTTTGACCTCCCTGAGCAAATGTGGGATTAATTTAAATTTAACAAGAGATACCAGTTGTAATAATGAAAGATTTCCTGTACCTCAGGCCCTAGAAACTATAAATTGGCATTTCTGTAGGCATTTGGAAGCATGAAATGTGCACAAAATAATGAGAAGTGGTTATTGTGTCAAAAAAGAAGTTTATAGAATCCCCACATATTCTCTGCTTCCTCAACCTCCTATCTCCCAAATGTTCTCAGCAGACAATTCCAAGAATGCTTTCTTTTAAAAGCAAGTTTTAACATCCTCTTTCAGCTGTCATTTGGAGTTCTCTGTCTTTATCCCTGCCCATATTATTTCATTTTAGTTTTAAAACTTTCTTTCTACCAATGAACTCCACAGCTAGGAATTTCCTGCCAGGGTCTAGTAATCACTGGAGAATGATTTAGAGTAGCTTACAGCAATAGGCAATTATCTATACCTACTGACACACTAAGACACAAAATAAGAATAACTGAAAATGATCTAGTGAAATAAAATAAGTATTGGGAAAGAAAAGTCAAAGGAGAGGTCGGTCTGTCATATGTGGGCTATGAACACCCCAGGTGTAGCTTTGAGCTCTCTAGCGACCAACATACAGAAGAAGCCCTGAGGACTATGTCTGACTCGCTGTATAAATCAAGTTAAGATATAACCTTTCCTGGTACAGAGTGAGTATCCTTGGATTCAAAAGTCAAAAATTCTAAATTTTCCAAAATATGAAACTTCCAGAGACACTGACATGCCGCTATGAGTGAAAACTTTCACACCTGACCTCACGTGAGCTAAAATGCAAGGCCACAAAATGATTCTATGAAATTACCATCAGGCTCTGTGCAAGACATACGGGAAACTTCAGTGAATTTGGGGTTTAGACTTGGGTCTCATCCCTAAGATATCTCACTATGTTTATGTAAATGCTTTTTTAAAAATGGAAATACTTCTGGTCCCAAGCATTTTAGATAAGGGATATACTCAGCTTTTTCTATGTTCCCAAATAATTCCTTCTGATGAGGCTTCGGTGGGAAAACGTATGGTGGAGTGCTGATTCCTCAGTAAGGTCAACGGAGAACGTCTCACCCCGGATTCAATCGATTTTTCTTGGGCGCTGAGTCCACACTCTCAAACACAAACAAACAACAGCTTCTTCAATGAAGTTCGACGGGGCTAAGTGGAAGGGGGGAAATGAAGAGAGCGCAGCCTTCTGGTGGTTAGGCTTTTCCTCGGAGAAGGTATATGTCATAGATGGCATGAACTTTAGGAAATCCTCAGAAGCTGGTGCTGAATTCTTAAAACGGTTGATAACTCGGGCAGAGCTCATTTTGAGGTTGCCTTTTTCAGACCTGTGCATTAATGGAATCCCTTGGCCTGTACTGATTGTGCATCAGATATGTTTCAACTGACATAACGATTCCTAGGTTTGCTTACCCTGTGACACGAATCAGCGGTTTTGTCTTTGCGCTTCCGCACATGCGTATACCACTGTCTGCATATACTCACTTAGTTGTGGATGTGTCTTGAACTATTTTCAGGTGTGGGCTATTGTAAGTAGAGTTAAATTCATCATAAATTTGTTATTAAATACAGACCTTTACATCAGAAGATAGGCTAGCTGAGGGAAAACTTTAATAAATTAATAGATGTAATAAATACACAATTTATTTAATGGATAAACTTTAATAAATCTTTTTGGAAAGTAAGGTCTTCCAGCCTGCCTCTGTGAGCCACATTGTTCCTTAAAATGTATTGTACATCAAGGTACTTTCTACTGACATAGCTTTTTGAAAACCTTGTGCGAAAGTTCTTTTGTAAAATTCAGTTAAATGCAGCTTACACATTTCAACCCTCTAGAATTGTTAACTAGTTTTAGCTGTTATTTTTAGAGATTTTGAATTCTTATATCCCAATTTCATTAAAGTGTTTAGTGCTTCACAGATTTCACTTAGAAATTTTGAAGGTTTAATTTTATTGTATAGGATATGTATTATAATATTGTCAACATAACAACAAAAAGCCATCTTCCACAAGCCATTTTTAGATATGGTGAATGTTTTAGTACTAAGCTAAATTTAATAATATTTTAGCTCAATATTATATCTCAGTTAATGGCATAGTTTTAATTGAAGTTGCAAGGTTATTCTATTAGGTTAAATCTTGTTAAGCATTATATCAATATAAAATGTAAGTAAACAGAAGACTTCTCAATCTGAAAATATTAACACTATGGTTTTGATCATACAAAACTGTCTATGTTTTTTTCCAGGTTAAAAGATACATACACTCTAAAGAAGACAAATCCAATCCTGGTTAACTGAAGTTACTTTGGCTAAAATTCCTGTCTAGGTATTTGCCTAGAATTGATCCCCAGACTAACCTCAAATATTATTAAAAAAATTTCCAATACATTTGCAAGATTAATCTTGTACTGTCAACATCCACATACACACCACTAAGATTCTATCTTAACATTTTATTACACTTGCTTTATTGAATATTTATCCTTCAGCCATTTCTCCACCCACCATTCAATCTATTATTTTTACACATTTGAAAGGAAATTGCAGCCAAGGGTGGTGGTACATACCTGTAATTACAGCATTCAGGAGGCCGAGGCAGGAGAATTCCCTCAACCTGGAGACTAGCGTAAAGTACATAATGAGACCCAGTCTAAAAAAGCAAAAACAAACAAATAAGTAAAAAGAAATTACAGACAATAATGCACTTCCTCTTAAAGACTTCAGCTACATAGTATTAACTAAAGTTCAATACTAGTGCGTAGTTTCTTTTAATGTAACATTAACTATGAATCAAATACACACTTTTTAAGTGTATAATCACTACATTTTGCCCGATGATCCACTAGTATAACCACAATTATTATTAAGCAGTAGAACCTGAACATCTCTCCTGAAAGGTTCCTCAGGCCTCTGTGGTCCTTCCCACAGAGACAACTACTACTCAGTCTTCTTTGAACCATAAATTAATCCTGACTTTTCTAGAGCTTTATATTATTTGAATCCTCAGCATGTATTATTTTGTATGAGGCATCTCTCACCTGGCACAATGCTGTGAGGATTAATCCACAGTGCCGCATATCCCAGTAGTTTGCTGCGTTCTGTA
>PVIC010031565.1:0-21253 GCA_004025085.1 Thryonomys swinderianus | reverse complement strand
TTTGGAGACAGGGTCTCACTTTGTAATTGAGGCTGGCCCTGAACTCACTATGTAGCCCAGGCAAACCTCGAACTCAGCAATCCTCCTGCCTCTCCTTCCCAAGTATTGGCATTACAGGCATGAAACACCATGCCTAGCTATTAGTACATTTTATATGCACATCATGATCACACTCAACATTGAGAATTTGTACCAGTACATGACATGACATAATTCTCATTTCAGAAAATATTTTTGAAGGCAACCAGTTTTGCTCCACTTCTTTCATAATCAGTTGCTCTATAGTTGATATGCTTTGGAGACTAAAACTTAAGCATACTGTTTGCCTGGTAATGGAGGCAGTGGTAGTTGGAGCCAGAGGATGTTGTAAGGAAAATGACTATGTTTGGAGACATTGTGTATGAAATAATGTAGCATGACAAACTGCAAAGTCAGACAACCAACAAGATCAGTGATAGAAGATTCTATCTCAGTCCAGTAGAATCTAAAAATAATACTAGGGACAGCAACACTATCAACTGCCATTATCTGTGGCATTATCACCTGCCAAGCACTATATTAAATGCTTTACATACTGGGTATTATTTCACAGAACAGAAGTTGTCACTGAAGTTCATTTAAAGATGTCAGATAATAATGACTTCTACCACCTACTGAATATTTGCTACATGTTAGGGACTCTTATATACTCACCACCTCATTAAATGAATGCCTGCTAGGTACTAGAAAATGGGCTCAGATAAGTATTTTTGCCTTCCCAATTCATCCTTCAAGGTATGATTCAAGGTATGATCTCTTCTAAAACACCTTTCCTGATCCTTACAATTTGGGTTAAGCGTGGTCACTCTATGTTGCTTCTACCAACACCTTGTGTCTCCCTCTTTCATAACCCTTACCACATAGAACTGTGTTTTTCTAGATGTTCCCCATCTACGGGTGAGAGGGCTACTTCCTTAAGCAGCTGGGTTTTATGCCGGAGACTTAACTCAGTAGTTTAGGTGTCTGCCTCGCAAACACAAGGTCCCAAATTTGATCCCCAGTACCACACACCACAGTGCCAGGTGTGGTGGCTCATGCCTATAATCCTAGCACTCAGGAGGCAGAGGCAGGAGGATTGCTGTGAGTTCAAGGCCAGCCTGGGCTACATAGTGAGCTCAGGGCCAGCTTGAACTTCAAAGCAAGACCCTGTCTCAAAGAAAAAAAAGAAAAGAAAAGAAAAGAGAAGAAAAGAGCCTGGTGTGGTGGCTTATACCTATAATCCCAGCACTCAGGAGGCAGAGGCAGGAGGATTGCTGAGTTCGAGGCTTGCCTGTGCTACACAGTGAGCTCAGGGCCAGCCTGAACTACAAAGTGAGACCCTGTCTCAAAAAAAAAAAAAGAAAGAAAGAAAGAAAGAAAGAAAGAAAGAAAGAAAGAAAGAAAGAAAGAAAGAAAGAAAGAAAGAAAGAAAGAAAGAAAGAAAGAAAGAAAGAAAAGACAACACAAAACAAAACAAATCAAAAACAGCTGAGTTTTATGTCAGACACGCGCACCCCTGTAGTCTCTATCATAAAAGGAGACTGCAGAATCCTAGACACCTTTCTTTTAATTAATAAAGCCAGGTGCAATGAGGCCCCTTAGACCAGGCCTTGGAAGCGAGGATGAGGGATGGCCTGGATAAACTGATGGGCAGAGTTCAGCAGCAGTGCCCATCACTGAAGAGGTCACTTCTGCATAATCTATGGAGAAGCAGAAGTGAGTTAAGACACCAGAATGTCAACAAAGGTTGCGGGGGGAGGGGTTGTCAGTTAATATTCTCTGTGTTCTTAGGTTTGTCCCACGAACAAGTAATACAAAAGGAGGAGAATCTGAGATAAAACTTGCTCTTTGGGTGGCAGGCTTATGGGTGAATTTTCAGACTTCATCATGCTATCCTACCCAATCAAGTTTCTAAAATCATCTGGTCTTACCTTTATAGCGAAACTATTTATTTTTCATTTTTAGGGTTTTTTTTTTTTCCAAGACAGGTTCTCACTTTGTAGTTCAGGCTGGCCCTGAGCTCACTATGTAGCCCAAAGTAGCCTTAAATTCACAGGGATCCTCTTGCCTCTGCCTCCCGAGTGCTGGGATTACAGGCATGAGCTACCACACTCGATTTAAAAATATTTATTTTAAACTGGACATAATGGCACATGCCTATAATCCCTGCAACTGGGAGATCAAAGCAGGAGGATCACAGGTTCAAGGACAGCCTGGGTTACATAATGAGATCGATCTAAAAAAAAAATGAAACAAGTAAAATATGTTAATTCTTGGGCCAGAGATTCAGCTCGCTGGTTCCAGCACCTGCCTAGCAAGCACAAGGTCCTGAGTTTGATCTTGGGTAACCACATACAATACCAGGCTTGGTGACTCACGCCCACCAGCAATTAGTATCACATACCACAAATGCCAGGTTTGGTGGCTCACGCCTGTAATCCCAGCACTCGGGAGGCAGAGACAGGAGGATTGCTGAGTTCGAGGCTTGCCTGAATTACATAGTGAGCTCAGGGCCAGCTTGAACTACATAGGGAGAGACCCTGTTTCAAAAACAAAAACAAAAATAAACAAAAATGTTAATTCTTTGGCAAATGAGAAACCTAGAAAGTCCCCTTCTTTCACTCTCTTTCTCTAACACCTAATTCCACCCTCTTCCGAGAAGTAAGTACTCTCAGTGCTTCAGTTGGGTCCTTATATAGGAGTAACTTTTAATTTAAGCAGCATAAAAACATGCCAATTCTGAGGACAGAAAAATTTCAGTTGTGATAGAAGGATGAAATCTCCAACTACAGCAAAAGAAATTAATGTTTAAACATCTGGGCCTGCTGGCTCTGGGAGCTGACCTCTCTTAAGAGGGCATGAATTCTCTGAAGTCTTCTTCGACCTGAAAAGAGAAGAAAAGGGAAGATAAGGAGGAAGAGGACAAAAAAATCTAGAAAACCTAGAGACCTTTGCATTTGCTTTTTCTTTTTTGTGTGTGTCAGGATTCAAACTCAGGACTTTGTACTTGAGAAGCAGGTGTCAGAACCACTGAGCTAAATTCCCAGCTCTGTATTTGTTTTTTTGTTGTTGTTGTTTTTGTTTTTGTTTTGTGCTTGGTAACAAAGGGAATTGAACCCAGGGGCACGCTATTACTGAGCTACATCCTCAGTCATATATACTGTTTGTGAAATTTTGAAACAGGTCCTGCTAAGTGGCCCAGGCTGGGCTCAAACTTGGAGTCCTTCTGCTCTGCCTCCTCACTGCCAGGAATACGAGGCATGAGCCACCACATCTCATAGAAAAAGTAGAGAAGACAAGGACATTATACTGCTGTTGGTGCTGCTGCTGCTGCTATTACTACTATTTTGTTTTTAAGATAAAATGGAAAGAGTACAGAAAGTGGCTTTTAGTGGAAATGAAGAAACCTGATATATGTGCACATTTACACATCCTTCCATACAATTCCTTCTCACTCATAAGCAATTACACTCAAACACCACATAGTAAAAACTCCATATAGAAGTTTATAAGTCCGTTGTGAAGCTCACAGCACAGTTCTTGCCCTTTAGCAAAGGTTTACTAATGTGAGGTATTTGTAGTAACATAACAGGGTCCTTCTAGAACATGAATCTTCAAAAATTAAGGGAATAGGGGGGCTGGAGATTTAGCTCATTAGTTCCGGCGACTGCCTAGCAAGCACAAGGTCCCTGGTTCCATCCCTGGTAACCACATACAACAATACCAGGTGTGGCGACCCACACCCACCAACAATCAATACACGAACCACAGTGCTGGACGTGGTGGCTCACCCTTGTAATCCCAGCACCGGGGAGGCAGAGGCAGGAGGACTACTGAGTTTGAGGCTTTCCTGGGCTACATAGTGAGCTCAGGGCCAGCCTGAACTAAAAAGCAAGACCCTGTTAAAAAAAAAAAAAAAAGATTTAAGGAAATAGGCCCGGGGATTTAGCTCAAGTGGTACCATGCCTACCTTGGAAGCACAAGGGCCTGAGTTTAATCCCCAGTACCAGAAAAAAATAAATAAATAAGGGAATAAGTAAACTTAATTGGAAGAATATTACATCTTTATTTTCACCAAACTGCAACTGAAATTTAAATCACTTTCATTTACAAATGCAGAGAACAAATCACAGTAGTATTAGCAGTACCTGTGACTATTAGAAATCATTCTTTTATTTATTTATTTGTTTGTTTGTTTGTTTGTTTGTTTGTTTATTTATTGTGGTACTGGAGATCGAACTCAGAAATCATTCTTTCATGTCACATTACTGTTATTATAGGTATCTTTAAATATATTTATACTCACTACTTCGAGGTTACCATGGATACAGTAACTGTAAACTACACCGAGATTTGGGTATTTTTACATTAATAATAAGCACTTATATAACTATCCCACAATCTTCTGTTTATATATATTTTTTTGAGACAGGGTCTCCCTTGTAGTTCAGGCTGGCCCTGAGCTCGCTATGTAGCTCAGGCAAGCCTCAAACTCAGCAATCCTCCTGCCTCTTCCTCCTGAGTGCTGGG
The DNA here is from genome assembly GCA_004025085.1 of Thryonomys swinderianus. Lineage (NCBI taxonomy): Eukaryota > Metazoa > Chordata > Mammalia > Rodentia > Thryonomyidae > Thryonomys > Thryonomys swinderianus. The sequence goes on along the minus strand of PVIC010031565.1, from coordinate 16,705 downwards.
ATTTCAGGGGTGAGCCACCACGCCCCGCACTGTGGTGTGTGGTACTAATTGCTGGTGGGCATGAGTCACCAGCAATTGTTGTATGTGGTTACCAGGGATAGAGCCAGTGACCTTGCCATTGCTAGGCAGTCACCGGAACCACTGAGTTAAATCTCCAGCCTTGTCTTTTAATATATTGATAACTACACTTAAGAACATTATTAAGAAATTCCTTAGAAGGGGCCCATAAGTTTCTTTTTACTGTCAAAGGGTCCATAGCACAAAAAAAAAAAAAAAAGGTTATAAGCGCCTGATATACCCTTACCAGCTTTAGCAGTCTACAAGTCCATAATGAACACTTCATGAAAGTTTTCAGGAAAGATAATCTAATTTCCCCAGAGAATAAAGTTTGACAGAGTTGAATATCAATGATAAGAAAATTTTTAAAAAGAAATAAACATCTACAAATCACTTCTGAGCCTTCCTAGACTGTAAGGGTGGCTCCTTATTTTCCAGATGTACTGATCTCCTCCTTGTATCTCAGTTTCCATATTTCTTTAATGGGGGTGATAGTAGTGTCTAACTAATAAGCTGATGTTATCATTAAACTGTGTGAGGTAATGTGGAGCCTGGCACATAAGAAGGTCATAAAAATTTCAGCTATTTAGTGGAGTTATCAATTTCCTACCTGGCCCTCTAGTACACAAATAAAAGTCTTCAAATATATTAGTCAGTAAATAGTTGACTGCGTATGCTCTTCTTTTAAATATGTAATCTTCTTAAAACATATGTTACACTTCATAAATGTTTAATAAACCCATCATTTAAACTGAGTTCAGGCCAGGCGTGGTGGCTCACGGCTGTAATCCCAGCACTCAGGAGGCTGAGGAGGGAGGATTGCTGCAAGTTCGAGGCCAGCCTGGGCCACTTAGAGTTCAGGGCCAGTCTAACTACAAAGCAAGACACTTTCTCAAAAAAAAACAAAAAATAAAATAAAATAAAATGTTCTCAAAGTTTTGGCTTGCCTAGGCCACAATGAGTAAAGAGGAGTTGTCTTGGCCTTCATATAATACATAATACAGTTAATCTATGTAAGTAACAAAACTATTTTAATTTTTTAAATTTATTTTTAAAAGTAACAGAAACTCAAGTCTAATAATTAAATTAAAAGGTTCACATCTGCTTAATAATAAATGCCTATCTTCCCAAATATACATGTGCAAGCAGATTGAAACAGCATCATTAGGAATCACTCTGTTTTACTCACCAAGCCACATAAGCGCATGTGACATCTGATATGGTTACGTGTAGTCATGGATTCCACTGATTGTGTGGGGCAGACACAGGGAAGAGCTAGCCCTGCTCTGTACCCTCCCCACGTGGTGTTTTGTTGTCACCTATGCATGCAACACTGGAGCAACACACAACTGAGTCATGAAGAGTAGCAATAAAACTCACATAATAATGTTAAAATTGTATCATCTTGTGGAGCCAACTTACTACATAGCTGTCCAGGGCTGCATCAGTCCAGGTGCCATGGATTGGACAGGTCTGATTTTAAAGGTCACCTAATGAATAAACACACAAGCTCCAAAAACAGAAAGCAGCAAGTTCAAATCCAGACCTCCACTACTTACTCCTTATTGCGACCTAAGAGCTTCTTTAACTTTGCCAAGCTCACAGCATCACTGGAATCCTAATATCTATATCATAAGGCTGCTGTGAGAAGTAAATGAGATAATATGTGTAAGGGACTGGCACATAGAAGGGATTCAGTGAGTGATATCTCTTCGTTTCCTTAATAATTAGGAAATGCAAGACAAATTAATGAAATAGGGAGAACCTGTAATGTTTTACACTGGGTCCCTGAAGATCTGGGGCCTGAATCTCTTTCGGGCCTCAATTCGAACTTTTCTATCTCGTATTGTATTCTTCAGGAGTACAAAACCATTTTGTAACCCATAACAGCCTCCCAACAGACAAACCATTCTCACCCCCAGGCCTCTGTCCACTAATATATCTACATACGATCCCTGACTTCAGATGGTTCAACATACATTTTTTTTTTTACTTTATGATGGTACAAAAGCAATATGTATTCACTAGAAACCATGTGCCAAATTTCGAATTTGAACCTTTTCCTGGGCTAGTAATATGTGGCCTGGTATGCTTATGTGATGTTGGGCAGCTCCTGTGAGCCCCAAGACTAGGAAGGTAAACAAGTGATACTCAACAGCATAGTCCAGTGATGCCAAACTTTTCAGAGCTTCCAGTGAGAATAAGCAGCCTGCTGTGGGCACCACAGATCCCACAGACTCGCCACCACTGTTGTAGTGTGTTACTAAGCTATGAGAATCAGTAAGCTAAATGTAGTAAATGCACTGGATTATGATTCACATTTTTTAATTGAATTCTTTATTGGTACAATTTATACACATCTCACAATCACATATAACATTGGGGAATTTGTACCAGTATATGACACAAGTTAATTCTCATTTTTACCCATATCCCTACCCACCCACACCTCCCCACCCCCTTTATACATACTCTTTTATTTTCTTTCTGTATCATATTTATTCCTTCCCCTCATTACCTTCCCACACTAAATTTCCTATGGAAATTCCCCACTCTATAAAAGCTGTCATACTTTCTAGAGCTCATTTGCATCTACAGGTGTTCGTGTCAAAGAGAAGATCCGGAATTTGCCTATCTGTGATCTATTGATTTCACTTATTAGTATATCCTCCAGTTGTCTCCATTTGCACATTTTTAACTTATGGTGGATTCATTGAGCTGTACCCCAACTGTAAGTCAGTCAAGAAGCCTCTGTAGATTTCCTTACCCCCTCCCATCGCAAGCCCTCCTCTTCATCTTCAATAGCATTGCTCGCCCTCTCAACACACACACCAGGCCTCTGTCATCATTAAGCACTTGTAGTGTTTTGTCTGTGTATGCATCCTTTACTCCAACTAAAACCCTGAGTTTTTCGGGGACTTGTCTCATTTATCTCTGAATCCCCACTAACACTGTACCTGCACAGAACAAATGTATGGTAAGGGCCTATCAAATGACTCTGTCTGAGGAGGAGGTACTGGAGTTCCAACCCCTTTGTGCTCCATCCAGAAAGCCAGCAGTTCTATCCGGAAGTGGGAACTCCCTCTGCTCTCTCAATTTATGCAAGAACATTTTGCCGCTTGGAGTCTCTCCATCCAACACAATATATTTCAGCAAAGCAAAGCTTCAGAGAGCCAAGGCAGCCCCGCCAAGTCAACCTTCCCTCACAGAGGTATGCAGTATGTCAATACAAGCTGGACGTGTGTGTAAACACATGACAGTTCTCTGAACTCTATCTCTGAACTAACTAGGTTTTTCCATACCTCAGTTACATTTGCTCTTGATCAGTCTGGATATAGTATGCAAAACAGTATTGAATTATTAACAATATTGCTTCAGAGCAAGGCCTACAGCAATGGAAATGTCAAGGGGACAAAATCTTGAGTTTAATGATGCCAAATGCCAAAAAGGAAATATTTCCACCAGGGCCTCATCCCAAGGTCGTGCACAAAGATAAGAAGACTTAGGCAAATATAGAAGCAAAGAGTCTAGCAGTTCTCAAAAACACAGCTGAAACAAACATTTATGGATCTAATGAATTTTGTTATAATTTTAAACAGGAGGAAAAATTTAAAAACTGTAATTAGAAAATAATTGAGTAGGCTATAAGTCTACACAAGACAAATGAAATTTTATATTCTGCTACCTCCTCTGACTTTTACTCAAGGACATTTTTTTAAAAGACAAAGAAGTGGGCCAAGGATGTATGCATCTCAGTGGTGCCGTGCCTGTCTGGCAAATGCAAAGTCCTGAGTTTGATCCCTAGTAAAAATAAATAAATAAAAGAAAGGGGATAAGATAATACGTCCACAGGGATTGCCTTTTGAGAGAAGACAGAAATTTCTTAGCAGTCTTTGAGAACACAGAGGTCATACACGGTTCTGCTGGTCTCTGACCATCAGTACCTTTTCCAGCCTTGACTTCAGGATCCTGTCAAGAGCCCGAGATATGGCTTGGTTTTAATTTTCTGGCCACTATAGCAGAGTGCTTTCTTTCTGTTTTCAAAAAGCTGGGAGCCCATACAACACCCAGAGGGCCTTGGAAACAGGATTTAGTTGTTCGTCACTGGTCTGGCTTGTAGCACACAGAGGAATTTTTTATTTATTTATTTACTTATTTATTTTACCTTCTTGAAATACTTTGGGTTTTATTTTTGTTTGGTTGGGTTTTTTTTTTGTTTTGTTTTGTTTTGGTTTGTTTTTTTTTTTTTGTATTGGGAATACAACTCAAGACGTTGCACTTGCGAGGCAGGCACTGGAACCACTGAGCTAAATGCCCAGCCCTGAAACAGTTTGTGTGTGTGTGTGTGTGTGTGTGTGTGTTTCCAAGCAAAACATTCGTTAGTACAGTTTAGATATACAAAATAATATTCATCATAGGGAATTTGTACCTGTACGTAATATATTCTGCCTCTTCTTTTTTCAAATCTATAAAATGCAATCCGCAGGGATTTATTTGGGCAAGCGGAGTTCCACTATCCAAGGAGCTGCGCTGTTCCCAAGTAATGTCCCCGCCTACAGTTTGACTGACAATAGGACTTTATTCAGAAGCTCCGCTGCCGCTTCTCCGAATCCACGCCCTGTGTATTCCGCCAGGAGGCACCTCTAGTGTCTCCCAACTACAGAACTCTATGAGGCAAACACAGACCCTTTTCATGTCTTGGGCACAAGATGGCAGTATATAGTGCCGTATTTCAAATTCTGAGGACCTATGACTGAAGTGACTGCGGGGGGGGGGGTGCTGAAATTAAAATCTACTTGTTTTACATGAAACGTGAACACCGAATATTTTAAAGTTTCCCAGAAACCAATAACCATTGGTTCGTACACGTTCAAAGAATTCCAAGTCCCCACGTTCGGAGACACCCTAGAAGCCTGACACGGAGTCCCCGCAGCGCATCCCCGCCTCCCACAGACCTGGAGTGAGCGCCACCGCACCGCACGGCCCCGGGCCGCTCCTGGGCCCTCTCACTTCACCTCGGCGAGACTCCCCCCCTCGGATCCCTCCGCCAGGGGCTTCGGGACGCTGTTCTGGGGCCGCGCGGCTCGAGCTGGTGCGCGACACGCCTCGGTCCTCAAGGGGAAGGTTTCAAGGAGGCCACAGATCACCTAAAGTGACAGGTAGCGGTCCGAAAAGAGGGAGAAGAAGTTTTAAAAGTAGGGGAAGGCAAACTAGGAGAAAGAGGGAGTGCTGAGGTGAGGAAAGTTAGCGGGAAAATAAATAATTTGGGGAGGGGGCGGATACAGCGAAAGTAGAGGGGGAAGAGGAGTGCAAAAATAGAGAAAAGGAGGAGAAAAAAAATTAAGGAGAGAGGGGAAACGGAGAAAATAGAGGAAATGAGTAAAGCGGGGGGAAAAGAAATGAGGAAAGAGAGATAGTGGTAAAGTAGAAGCCCGCAGAAGGAAGGGGCAGAGCTGAGGGAAGCCCGCCGGGGAGCGCGCGTTCCGGGAAGCCGGGACGGAGACACCTCAGGCGCGGCTCGGCGTTCGGGCTGGGGAGGCGAGGACAGGTGGGCGAAGGGAGCGCAGCGCGCGAGGCGAGGGGAAGGGTCGGCAACTGCGAGTTCGAGCGCACTTGTGTGAGTTGTGCTTCACGGATTCTGGGCGTCCCTGTGAGGCTCGCCTGCACGCGGACTCGGCCGGGCGGCCGCTCCTTGCGGCCCCGGAGTGTGCTGCGAGGGCGGCCGTTAAAGCTTCGGCGCGGCGCCTCGGCGGGGACCCCCGCGCGGCCCCCTCGGCCGCGGCGGCCGCACACGCCGGCCTCCCTCGGCGCGGGACCCATGAGGCGAGGCCGCGGGTGGGGAGGCGCGGCGCCAGCTGCGAGCGGGCCGGGCCGCGGGCCGCCGTCTGGCAGGGGCGGCGCCCCGAGCGCCGAGGCCGCCCGGGCCGAGGCTGCGAGCGCGCGGAGAGGGGAGAGCGCGGCCGAGCCGCACGCGAGCGCCGGCGGGGGTTCTGCGGCCGCGCTGAGGGGGCAGCGCCGAGCCCGCCCACCCGCCCGCGCCCGCTGGGGACGCGCGGCTCGCACTCCGCCGGCCCCTCTGCGCTCATTTACATGCTGTCACGGCCCGAGCCGCCGGGGAGGCGTGCGGCTCTCTCCCTCGCTCTTGGCTCCGGCCAACGCTCCGCCGGCGCAGCCCGAGGGAGCCTGCGAGCCCGAGAGCTGGGGAGGAGGGAGAAGAGGGAGGGAGCGAGGGCGCGCCCCAGCCTTCCCTCGGCCCGGCTACCCGCCCTTCCCGCAGACGCAGGTCCACCCGAGCCCGCTCACGCTTGGAAAACTTAGGTCTGTGTTGGGACCGCGTTTGGCACCTCAGCGGGGCGGCCCTGGCCTTGGGGCGGGGGGCGAAGGGTCGTCTCAGAGCTGTTTGTCCAGCTGTTTCTATTCGCACCCCCGGGCCATACCACCAGAAGGGGGCCAGGCCGGGGGGCTGAGGGGGGGCTGGCTTTAGACGACACTGATCTCCAACTCTTGCCCTCACAGCTCGTATTTTCAGGCACACTTGAGTCCTCTAAGATGAACCAGGAGGGCACACACCTGCCTGCCTTCCCTGACCTCGAAGGCCGGGCAGCTCCTGAGCCTGAGAAGATGGCCCAGTCCAAGGTCGACTGCCCCTCACCTGTGGGCCTCGACTGCTGCAACTGCTGCCTGGACCTGGCCCACCGGAGCGTGCTCCAGGAAGCCAACGCCAACGGGGAGGACAGCAACGCGGGCAGACCCACCGTGCACAACTTCAGGCAGCTGAAGGAAAAGTTGATCTTTGAGAACCTGAACGCCGACAAGCTGGACAGCATCATGCGACAGGATTCACTGGAGCCTGTGCTGCGAGATCCCTGCTACCTGATCAACGAGGGCATCTGCAACCGAAATATCGACCAAACCATGCTCTCCATCCTGCTCTTCTTCCACAGGTGAGTGGCTGGTCCCGGTTATTCTTTGCTACATACACCAGCTTCTGCTCCACCTTTGCCTCTGACAAAAGCGGGAAACCGGGAAGATCACCAAGGACTGGGGAGCTTGGGCTCCCAAGCTACTATGACCTCACTTTTGGATACTTGGAGGCTTGCACAGCTCAAGGAGGGGGGCTAGCAGGTGTGAGACTGTTAGGAAAGGTGCCTGTGAAGTTTCATCAGAACACTGGGGCCCAAAAGGTGGCCAGACCCTGTATGGTTTACAGGTAGCTGCTGGTACCACCCCTCCTCAAAAGTATACTTTTCCACAGTCCTTCAGGAGATTCTGCTGTAATGTTCTCTTGGAATATAAGTTCCACCTTACTCAGAAGCTTATTTCTAAATATTCAGGCTCCAAATGAAACTACAAGGGCCTTTAAATTTCCCAGTGGCCCTGACTGACAGGACAGGCAAAATGTCAAGACAAATTAGGCTACTGCTTGTCTTAGAAGATGCAAGGGGGAAATAAGAAAAACCAGAGCTTGTGAGAATTTCTTGAGACTCTAGATGAGAAAGAGACCCCCACCCTTCATAGGCTGCCTTTGACTTTTTTTTTTTTTTGAGACAGCATCTCGCTTTTAGTTCAGGCTGGCCCTCAGCTCACTATGTAGCCCAGGCAAGCCTCCCACCATGCCCAGCATTGTGGTGTGCAGTATCAGGAATCAAACTCAGGACCTTGCACTTGCAAGGCAGATGCCGGAACCATTGAGCTAAATCCCTGGCCCCCAACTGCTTTTGATTTTGAATGTAGGAGAAATGCAACTCCAGAGTAACCTAGGACATCTTATATGCCTTAAGAGCTGAATGTGGGAGGAGAGTGGATGAATCCATATCCTCCATGCAGATATATGTCCCAGTGTAGGGCAGACTCCCTGGAAATTGTGGTAGGGGGCAAGAAAGGGAGAAGGGAGGAGAGAGGCACTGGGCATATCCAAAGTGGCTGCTGTTGCCCAGTCTGAGAAGCTCTGGTGAGAACCACTTAACAACTGAGGCAATGTAAATTGGGGAGGGTGCACTTCAGGAAACTTTACTGTGGAATTTGGTGTTTTGTGTGTGTGTGTGTATATCCAGGATGCCTTTAGAATAAAAGCAAAAATATGCTCGATGACACAGTTATGTAAGAGAAAGACATTGCCCGATGAGAGACCTAGATGGTAGTACAAGTTATTTTCCTCCCTTTATGGGTGGGCTTGAGTAAGTTGTCTGATCTCTCTAAGGCTCCTTGGAGCTGAGATTCTTTGTCGTGGGGAGGTAGTACTCTTAAAGTTATAAGAAATACTGAGGGCCGGAGGGTTAGTTCAGTGGTTCCAGCGCCTGCTTCGCAAGCGCAAGGTCCTGAGTTCGATCCCCGGTAACCACATATAATGCTGGGTGTGGAGACATGCCCACCAACAGTCAACACCGCATACCACAATGCCGGACGTGGTGGCTCACGCCTGTAATCCCAGCACTCGGGAGGCAGAGACAGGAGGATTGCTGAGTTCGCAGCGGCTTGCCTGGGCACCATAGTGAGCTCAGGGCCAGCCTGAACTACAAAGCGAGACTCTGTCTCAAAATGCAAAAAAAAAAAAAAAAAAAAAGAAATACTGAGCACTCACAAAATACCTGGGTGGCACTCTGCCTCAAACGGGAAAATCTAGAAGCAATTGAGAAAGGCAGGAGGTACCCTGCCTAAGACCTGGTTTGCCTCCCTTGTCCCAAGACGAGTCCACCATTGCCTCACTCTTACCCTAGCCCCAGTGGTTCCAGGCAGGGACAAGAAAGGCTACTGACTTCTTAGGTGTTAACAGAACAAGTTGTATTTCTCAGGCCTTTTCAGTGCCATTGAGATTTTTCCTATCTATTCACTGTAGATGTCAAATTATCTCACTGTCTAAAATAAACCAAGCCATGCAAGGAACAGAGTTCAAGAGAATGTTCATTTCTACTGAAAGATTACTACAAGTGTATTCAGCCCAAAGACACTAAAACTTTTTGGAGTAAAATCCCTAACAGTATCCTGATGGTCTGGGCTCTGTTGGAGAATGAGAGCTAGGGGGAGGGTGGAAAAAACCTATGAGGGACCTATTTGCATTTTTTCAACTGGAAGAGAAACTCCTCCCACCTTGGGGGGAGCAGTTAGATGAGGTGTGAGTAGAGATGATTCCTCTGGTTCTGGTCTGGGCCTATGTGGGTTAGATTTGACTGAGCGAGGTGTGAAGGTAGGAGCCTGAAATCAAAGTGTTCACTTCTGCTATACCTACGGAATGTCTTGGTTGTTTGAGTTTCTTGAATAGAAAGATTTCTGTGTCATCCATTCCACAGACACTGGCTTATTGATACTTAGCTCTTGACAAAGTCTGCAAATGCTACAGAGTAGGATTGGGTGTTGAAGGCACTTGTTGATGAAGGAGGGTGAACTGTAGGTGCACCTGAGCACCCTGGCTGTGGTCAGAACAACTCAGTGTCCTAAACCACTCAGGAGCAAATCAAGAGGCTGTCAGGCTTCCTTGAAGCTGAGGTGTGAAAGAGTTCTGTGGTAACAGCCTTATTAGTTCTAGCAGTACAAATCATTTGTTTTCTTTGATGACTGAGACCTTTGAGATTGGAGATTCCGAATTTAGTTTAGGCTTTGTCTGAAATGACATGCTCATTAGCACACTAGGTGACCATCATTGCTGGTCATTGGATTTCTCCAGTATCTGCTCTGGATAAGCTTTTCCTAAGTGAACATTTTCCCTCTTCATTTAATTCCCTGGATTTCTGCCTTCCTAATTCAGCCATCATGTTTACTCTCAGTCCATCTCATTATTAGACAGTTCAGGCTGACCTGGAATTCACTCTGTAGCCCAGGATGGTCTCAAACTCACAGCAATCCTCCTGCCTCAACCTCCTGAGTGCTGGGATTGTGAGTATGCACCACCCCCTCAGCCTTTGAGGACTTTCAATGCCACCACTGATGCTGGAAAAGTTGCTGCCCCACCTCTCATTCTGCAGCCCATTCCCTTGCTTGAGGACTCCCATGTTCTTGGAAAAAGGATAAGACACATTCTTCATATATGTTTTGTTTGCTTTGACCTATCCCTGGGTCCCAGCTTAGCTCTTGGTTTCCTTGAAGTACAAAAGTATAAGCAGTTTGAGGGGAAGAATGTGTTTGAGTTTAAGTATGGCTATTTTTTTAAACTTTTAATCAGATGCCATAACTCTAATAGGAGGCCAGAGGAGCCACTGCCTGCCTTGCAAGTGCAAGATCATGAGTTCAATCCCTGGTATCACCCCCCAAAAAAAAAATTGTTTGGGATTTAGCTCAGTGGTTCCTGCACCTTCCTCCTAACTCTAATAGACTGATAGACATCCTGATGGACAGTGCCATGTATGGTAGTGGGTATGCAGCCTATTGATTTGTAAATGGTGCTTCTAAACTCTTGAGGGAAGGGTGTGTTTTAAAGACTATCTCTTCACTCATGTGCTATATAACTAATAAGTAAAAAGGATTAATAGCTAACATTTATTATATATTAATAATGTGTATTAAGTATTTTATCTTTATAATCTCATTTAATATTTATAGAAACCTGATGAAATAGTATTATCAACAATATTATCTTTTTTTTGAGACAGGGTCTCGCTTTGTAGTTTAGGCTGGCCCTGAGCCCACTATGTAGTCCAGGCAAGCCTTGAACTGAGCAGTCCTCCTATCTCTGCCTTCCTAGTGCTGGGATTACAGGCGTGAGCCACCATAGCCAGCACTGTGGTATGTGGTACTGATTGCTGGTGGGCGTGAGTCACCACACATGGTACTGTTATACATGGTTTCCTGGATCGAACCAGGGGCCTTGAGCTTGCTAGGCAGGCTCATGGTCTGGCCCTATCTTTTTTTATTTTATAAAGAAAGAAACTGAGGCTTGCAAAAATTAAGTAACTTGCCCAATGCTTCATAATGAAGAACAGGCCCAAGACTCCAAATTGAGGTCATAGATTCTGTAATGTATGGATTTTTTAATGAAGAAAGGATTGTTAAAAACACTGTAGAACTAAAAGGTCAGAGACTTAGCTCAATGGTTCTGGTGCCTGCTTAGCAAGCGCAAGGTCCCTGGTTTGATCCTGGTAACTACATACAACAGTACTGGGCATGGTGACTCATGCCCACCAGCAATCAGTACCACACACCACAGTGCCAGACATGGTGGCTCATGCCTGTAATCCCAGCACTCGGGAGGCAGAGGTAGGAGGATTGCTGAGTTCCAGGCTTGCCTCTGGGATACACAGTGAGCTTGGCCAGTCTGAACTACAAAGCGAGACCCTGTCTCAAAAAAAAAAAAAAAAAAAAGAAATTGTTAGAACACTGAATATTGTCCAGGAAACAGATACGAACATAAGCCCAGTATGTTTCTATCTGTTCAAAATATCTTTATTAGGTAAGGGGACCACTCATCCTGGCCCAGAAACAGGACTTTTGCTAATCAAACTCGACAGTCACAAGAAAGCTGGGTTAATCAAACATTCTATCATTAGGGGTCTCTCCCTATCGTTTGAATATGCTTCTAATTCTGGAAAAATTAGGCTGGAGATAAGATGTGCTGGGCAAACAGCTGAAATTTCCAATTTAAATATGTGTGAAAAACTTCAGAAATTGACATTTGAAGGATCTGAATTATCTGATCTATAAGGTAAGTATAGCAAGCTGGAATGGAAGTGTTTGTTGGCAATATCCTGTTGTGATTGTTGTTGTAATCTCATATTTATTTCTAAGATTTTACCCCCAATTTTTTTTTTTTTTGAGACAGGGTCTCACTTTATAGTTCAGGCTGGCTCTGAGCTCACTCTGTAGCCCAGGCAAGCCTTGAACTCAGCAATCCTCCTGTCTCTGCCTCCCAAGTGCTGGGATTACAGGCATGAGCCACCACGCCCAGCTACCCAAAATTTTTAAATTAGTTCTCGTCTGCCATTGGCTCCAGAGCATGCCTGCCCAGTGTGGTCTGAAATATTTTGAATCTCGATCTCCCTTCAGCTCCAAAAGCCCTCATATTCTGCCTGTAAGTGTCTGATCTGGCACCAACTGGTTTCCAACCATAGATAACTCAGAAAATTGTAATAATAGCAAATATTTCTGATTGTCTTATATGTGCTAATTCATTTAGTGTTCTCTATTGAACTCATATACAATAATATAGGGGGAGGATATAGATTCAGAAATCAGGTTCTCAAGAAAATTTTACATAAAAATATTTGAGCTTTAATTGAATTTTAAATTAATGACTTCATATGTATAGTCCTGGACCTGGCTTTTGAGGAGGGAGCCACTTGCATGGTATGATAAGAAGGGCTGCCTGCCATAGTGTTTAAATTCGTACCATTTACAATTCAGTTTTCTGTTCCTGCACTATCTAAAACTCCCTCCCATAGCACCAGTGGTATGTGGACCACACCGTGAGAAACCCTGAATTAAAGATTGCAACCTTTTGTCAACTAATTTACCACTTGATTTCTGGGACAGAATTCTTTGCCACAGAGAGGTTTTGGGTTTCTATGTGGTTAAGCCTGCCATTCTTTGCCTTTGTGATTTTTGCTTTTGGTATCAAGCTTTGAAAGTCCTTCCTTAGCCCAAAGTAATTTAAAATAGCTATTTCTTGAGTGTCTAGTGGTCTGACAAAGAAGAAGCACTCTTGGATTAAGGAACGGTCTCCATTAAAAACACAAATGCCTTTTTGTCTTTATATTCATGGTTTGAATACCTCATGAGAACCTTGACATGTAGGAAATGTGTCCATTTGTGGAGGCTCAGATGAGAATATTATGTGCTAAGAGGCTAGTATGTGGGGGTTAATCTTTCTGCTGACTACTGTATATAGGTGTGTGTTGTGTATTATATATATATACAGTATAGTATACCATGATAAAATATATATATATATAATTTTGACATTTCAGTCATTTAAAGGTACATATATATATAAACTGTCATCATTTCTAAAACTTTGTCATCATCCCAAATAGAAACTCTATCCCATTAGCCACCCCTTCCCATTCTTAGTAATCTCTATTTCATTTTCTGTCTCTAAGACTTTACCTATTCTGGGTATTTTACATAAATAGAATCATACAATATATGGGTCTGGCTTCTTTCACTTAGCTTAATGTTTTGAATGCTCATCCATTTTTAGCAAGTAACAGTATTTCACTTCTTTTTGATTAATATTCCACTGTATATGTTTAATGCATTGTTTTTACTCATTCATTGATCAGTGGACACTCAAGTTGTTTCTGCCTTTTAGCTACTATGAAAAATGCTGCTACAGCTGGACATGATGGTACACACCTGTCATCCCATGACTCTGGGATGCTGAGGCAGGAGGATCAGAAGATTAAGCCCAGCCTGGGCAATTTAGTGACTTAGCAAAATCATGTCTCAAAAAATAAAAAAGGGAGGGCTGGGGATTTAGCTCAGTGATACCAGTGTCTGCCTGGCAAGTGCAAGGTCCCAAATTCTATCCCAGGTAGCATGTACCACAATGAAAGGCATGGTGGCTCTCCCCTGTAATCCCAGCACTCAGGAGGCAGAGTCAGGAGGATTACTGCAAATTCGAGGTAGCCTGGGCTACATAGTGAGTTCAGGGCTTTGAACTTCAAAGCGAGACCCTATCTCAAAAAACAATTACTAAAAAACTTTGGGGGGGGGGGGCTAGAGATGTAGCACCATGCCAAGGCCCTGGGTTCCATTACCAGTACTGAAAAGCAAAATGCTGTATGATCACTAGTGTATAAGTATCTGTTCCACTTGCTGTTTTCAACACAATTTGTGGTCTTCTACTCATAGTCAGCCAACACTAATCACTCTCACAAAGTAAAGAAATGTCTTTTTCTTTGAGAATAGTCCCCTCCTTGCACCAGCTACTAGTGCTAGTGATTACAATGAAAAGAAACTTAGGAAGTTTACCAAAGTTATGATGCTAGCAGGGGAGATGATATGCTTTCGAAAAATCTCATGATCTGGAGACTGGCAAAAATGTTGGTGTGTATCTCTTGTGAGTGGCCTGAGTCTGGCATGCCTTTTAGAAAAATAACATATGACACCATGGCTTGAAATTGACTACTTTGTGTGGATTTGTTTGTCAGACCTTCAGACAGTGTGGCAGATCTCTGGGAGAAGGATTCTATGGGAGAGGTGGAAAGACAGTGCTGGAGTCCAGGGAAGGCCTATCATGGGTAGGCACCTGCAGCATAGGGTTCTAAGAAGCATGAAGGTTCAAAGGATCTGGTTGTAAGGTTCAAGCTGTTAAAAAAAGATACTAAGGCCGGGTGTGATGGCTCACGCCTGTAATCCCAGCACTCGGGAGGCAGAGACAGGAGGATTGCTGAGTTCGACGCTTGCCTAGTCTACATAGTGAGCTCAGAGCCAGCCTGAACTACAAAGCAAGACCCTGTCTCAAAAAAAAAAAAAAAAAGATGCTAAGAACAGACCATGAATTTCATCTACTCTTGGTTTTAGCCCAGAGTAGACCCATATGAGATTGTATTTTAGAAAATAACTCTTTTTTTAATTTTCCCTGCCTGCCCGAAGAGAAGATCAACATTCCTGCTAATATTTGTACTTATAGATAAATTGAGGAGCTTTCAATTCCAGAGTAAGTGTTGGCTACTTTCTAGACCTGGTTCTGAAAACAGGAAGAAAGTCTTAAGTGATATGGATAGTAGAAGCTGACAGTTTCTGGCTCCTTGAGTGATGGAGTCTAACAGAGGTCTTGCCACCACCTTGGAGGTCTGTTGAGAGCAATGAGGTAGACCATGTCTGCATCTGGTGACTGTTGCACTGTATTTTCTGCTCCTACCTCAGCTTTCTCCTCTTAGATGTAAGGTACTCCTCAAGATAATTACAAAGCCATAATCTGCCATAGCTGGCAGTGTTTACATAATACATCAGTTGATATCATGCAACAGCCCTGGAGAAACCAATGTGTTGAAGGAAACTAAAGCTTAAATTTATTTGGTGGAGCATTTTGTGTGCTCTGTGTTCTTAAAGGAGAGCATTCTGTGACCACAGAGATCAGAAAGATGAGATTTCCCTTTTAGATGAGGAGAATAATAATAGCCCAGGATGTACTGTGCCTTCCCAATCTCTAAATAATAGGATAAGAGTTAGGGCTTCACAGTAGTGCTACAGCTTTTGCAGACAAGGCCCTCCATGGAACTCCATAGGCTAATAGGAGCCCTATGAAGTGAGAAGGCTAAATCCAAATCTCAGAGTAGCCTATATGTGTTGAGGAGTTAGCTCAGGGGAAAATGGCTTCTGGGAGGCCATTGTTTACCATGCTGAAATCCAGTTTAGCTAAGGAGTTAAGAGTGGGGAGAAAATGGGGTCTTTGAGAGCGTTAAACTTTTACAACTCTATTCTGGGAGGGAAGGAATCTTTTTAGCAGGCAAGGCAAGTTCACTTGTAACTTCTAGCTAAAAATCCCTGCCCCAAAGAAACTATTACTTTTGGAAATGGTCTAAGAGGTGTAAGATCGCAGCCAGCACAGGAGAGACTGAACAGGAAGCAGACATTATTAGCCCAAGAGAAAATCAGAGCTGGAAGCTGGCCTGGAAGGCCTATCACCCTTCCTCTTCAGGTAGTCACTTTCCTCAAAAAGTGGGCCCCTGGGCGGGAGATTTGGCTCAGTGTTTCAAGCTCCTGCCTTGAAAGCGCAAGGTCTCTAATTTGATCCTCAGTAACCACATACAACAGTACTGGGCGTGGTGGCCATGCCCACTGGCAATCAGTACCTCATACCACAGTGCTGGCCTTGGTGCCTCACGCCTGTAATCCCACTTGGGAGGCAGAGACAGGAGGGTTGCTGAGTTTGAGGCTTGCCTGAGCTACATAGTGTGCTCAGGGCCAGCCTGAACTACAAAGTGAGACTGTGACTCAAAAAAAAAAAAAAAAAAAGAAAGTTGGCCCCCACCAATGGACAAAGCAGCACAGGGATCTTTCCTAGCCTTCCTTGAAGGTAGAATTACTCAAAAAAAAAAAAAAAAAAAAAAAAAAAACCTTGAGCTGAGCGTGGTAGTGCATGCCTGTAATCCCAGCATTTAGGAGGCTGTGGCAAGAGAATTGCCATGAACTCGAGGCCAGCCTGGACTACATCACGAGTTCAAGACTAGCCTGGACTACACAGGGGCACTCTATCTTGAAACAAACAAACAAACATACAAACAAACAAAAAACCAAAAATACAAATATTCAATCCACTGCCTCTTGTCTTCTCTGCAGGAGGGCTGAGAGCATTTATTCACACTTTAGGGGTCTGGCTAGGATTCCCACAACTCCTTGCTATCTGAGCTAGTGATTGGTTGCTGCTATCTCTGAGTAAAAGTGGAGTGAGAAGTGAAAAGAAGGGAAGTGACTTTAAGGGTTCTTTCCGGGCTTGCCCGCCACCACCACACACCCCTCCTTCAGTGCTGCTAGGCTCCCAGGGTGAGCTTTGTCTAGGACAGCCTGAAGGCCCTGACTCATATCTCCTGTAGTGCCTTTTGCAACAGAGCCAGGTCGTTGAAGCATCAAGTTTCTGCTTGCTCAGTGCTGGCTTCCCTTAGGGCAGGCATTCAGAAAGCTGCTGGGACCAGGCCTGGTGGTTCACGCCTGTAATCCCACGACTCAGGAAGCAGAAGCAGGAGGATTGCGTAGAGTTCAAACCCAGCCTGGGCTA
>PVIC010031564.1:0-21197 GCA_004025085.1 Thryonomys swinderianus | reverse complement strand
CTCCCCCTCCCCCTCCCCCTCCCTCTCTCTCTCACTCTGGGATTTACCCAACAATCAGTAAAGTCTAGAAGTCATCAGAGAAACAGTCAAGACTAGAAAACCAGTTGTAATTTCAACCTACACAGATAATAGTCACACATTAGTATGCGCCGAGAAGCCATCTCCAAATTCTAGATCCCAGTCACAACTGGCAACTCGGGCTGGATGGTCCCATTTCTAAATATATTGGAATATGACAAAGAATTCTATCTGTGAATATTAAAGTCTGGCATTATATTGTCACTCTCTTTTCCTTTATCTCTTACTTTGATTCCAGCAGTCAAAAAAACGTCCCATATATAAATTGGACATAAGCATAAATTGATCAAGCCATCCAATGAGTAATGACAGAAGGCAACGAAAGTAAGAGAAGGTCACAAATCCAAACAGAAAAATGGTTTAATCATTGCTGTATGAATTGAATTTTGCCCTCCCTACATTCATACGTTGAAACCCCTACTCTCACATTGCTGCAATAGAAACACCTTTAAGGAGATGGCCACTGTACAGTGACGTCATACAGGGGAAGCCGTAGCTGATGCACAGAACTGAGAGCGCTGTGAGGGAGGAAGTAACATCAGAGGAGTCTGACTTTTTCTGCAGTGAGGACACAGCGACAGCGAGGGGCCAGTCATCAGCAAGCCGGAAGACCACACTCATCAGAAAGTGAAACGGGCAGAGACCTTGATCTTGAGCTTTAGTCTCTAGAACTAGGAGAAATAAATGTTTTATCTTTCAATGAACTGAGTTTATTGGTACGTTTTCGGAATACATTACGATCACATTCTTCACTGAGAATGTGCACCTGTACGCGATATATCTTGATTCTTATTTTTTTCCATTCCCCTGCCCTCGCTTCAACTCCCCGCACCCCCAGTTTCTGTCGCTGAAGAGCCCTGTCTCCAGGACTTTGTTACATCAGGCTAAACAAACAAAATAATCTGACAATAAACTTAACAACTTGGATTTTAACCATTTAAAGTAGTGAATATGGCCTATGTATTTTCATAAGAAAAACTGAAACCTTAAAAGCCTTGCAACTCTCTCTTTCAAATATACTGTTTCTGCTTTATTCTATCTTCCCTTTTCAGTAAGTGAATATATTTTTTTAAATTGAATTCTTTTTTGGTACAATTTATATACATCCACAATCATGTGTAACATTGGGGCATTTGTACCAGTATATGACACAAGTTAATTCTCATTTTTACCCATATCCCTACCCACCCACACCTCCCCACCCCCTTTATACATACTCTTATTCTTTCTGTATCATATTTATTCCTTCCCCTCACTACATTCCCACACCAAATTTCCTATGGAAATTTCCCACTCTATAAAAGCTGTCGTACTTTCTAGAGCTCATTTGCATCTATAGGTGTTCATGTCTAAAAGAAGATCCGGAATTTGTCTAACTGTGATCTATTGATTTCATTTATTAGTATATCCTCCAGGTGTCTCCATTTGCACCTAAATGGATCGATCTTGTCATTCTTTATGGCAGAGAATACTCCATTTTATAAAAAAAAAACACATCTTCTTTATCTACTCTCCAGTTGATGGGCATTTGGGTTGTTTCCAAGATTGAGCTATCACGAAGTGAGCTGCTATGAACAAGGGTGTACATTTGTCTCAATAGACACAGAAAAAGCATTTGACAAAATCCAATACCTATTTATGATCAAAACCCTACAGAGAATTGGAATCAATGGACTTTATCTCAATTTAATACAAGCTATTTATGAGAAACCAACAGCCAGCACCATACTCAATGGGCAAAAACTGAAACCTTTTACACTAAGGTCAGGAACGAGACAAGGATGCCCGCTGTCACCATGCTTGTTCAATATAGTACTGGAAACATTAGCCATAGCAATCAGGCAGGACAAAGATATAAAAGGAATAAAGATAGGAAAGGAAGAAGTTAAACTGTCATTATTTGCTGATGAAGTGAATATATTTTAATGATAACTTCAAAACCTTAGGTAAAGCTAAGTTACAAGACACGCAGAGAAACTGAGATGCTTTTGACAAGAATAAATCGATTTCTTTTAAGTATTTTTATGTGCTCTTGATAAGAGAAAATGCTTTCATAGCTACCAGACACATCTACATTCTTTTCTTAAATGGCCCAAGTTTCCTAGAAATAAGGTTCCCCAGATACTTCTAGAATGATTTTCAATTCTGTCTGACCTAAAACAGAGAAAGACATTAATGGATGTTTTTATTTAACTTTCTACTTTGGACTTATCTCTAGCTCTTTCTTCACTTACCCAATATTTTTCCCTAAAAATCTTTTCTTTTATTTTCTTTCATTTTTTTCTGGTGGTGGGGATCAAACTCAGGACCTTGCACTTTTATGACTCTTCTGTGTACTTAAATTTCTGTATGTAACTAATTTTTTTTGTTGTTTTGTGTTGGTTTTTTTTTGATACAGTGTCTCGCTTTGTAGTTCAGCCTGGCCCTGAGCTCACTATGTAACCCAGGCAAGCCTCGAACTCAGCAATCCTCCCATCTCTGCCTCCCGAGTGCTGGGATTACAGGCGTGAGCCACCACGCCCAACACTGTGGTATGTGGTATTGATGGCTGGTGGGTGTGAGTCACCATGCCCAACATTGTATGTGGTTACGGGGGATCAAACTCAGGACCTTGTGCTTGTGAGGCAGGCGTTGGAACCGCTGAGCTAAATCTCAGGCCCTGTATGTAATCAATTTTTAGAAAATTTACTTTAAAATACTTGAAAATGTCATTAATGACAATTTACTATAACTTTCCTGCTTTATACTTTATATTAAGAATTTTGATTCTTAAAAATAGCAGTCAGCCTATACTGATAACTGAAAAAACATTGCAAAAGAAATCTTACTATTGTAATAGTAACGATAATAGACTGTAGATAATGCATATTTCAAAGACCTAGAAGTATTTTGAATGTTCTCACAATAAGAATGTGACATAGGTTTGATGTGACAAATATATCTGCTGTTATTTGAACATTATATATATATATATATTTGAACATTATATATATATAATTTGAACATTATATATATTTGAACATTATATATATATTATATATTATATATTATATAATATTATATATATTATATATATTATATATATAATGTACCAATAAAGAATTCAATTAAAAAATATATATGTAAGAATTACATGGTACCTTAAGATATATGTATAATTTTATGTTTAAAACCTAATTGCTGGGCCGGAGGGTTAGCTCAGTGGTTCCGGTGCCTGCCTCGCAAGAACAAGGACCTGAGTTCGATCCCCGGTAACCACATGTAATGCTGGGCGTGGAGACATGCCCACCAACAATCAACACCGCATACCACAATGCCGGACGTGGTGGCTCACGCCTGTAATCCCAGCACTCGGGAGGCAGAGACAAGAGGATTGCTGAGTTCGCGGCGGCTTGCCTGGGCACCATAGTGAGCTCAGGGCCAGCCTGAACTACAAAAGTGAGACCCTGTCTCCAAAAAGCAAAAAAACAAAGAAAAAACCCAATTGCTTATAAAAGGAAATCTCATTAGGTATTGGGATGGCCAAATAAATTCATCTTTAAGAACTCCATATCATCCTAGGAAAATGATTTGCTTTGGATTCAAAATACCCAGACAACTATATTAAAACTCAGACAGAATTTGAAAAATGCTTTATTCTTAATGTAGACTCACCATGATTTAAGGAGAATAAAATTGTGCTATGATAAATAGCTACCCAGAAAGATGTAAGTCCACACCAACTCTCTGGAAAGATGGCATAGCAATAGTCTCAGTCACAACTGTATCTGCACAGCAAACCAAGGGACATTGTCTATCAAGCAACCATTTGATCAAGACCTGATCCTCAGTATCCTCCTGCTGGGGACAAACAAAACTTCACACCTCACTCATTAGCAACCATGCTGTTTTGTGAAAGCACATCAGTGCAGGACAAAAAACAAAAGTGGATGAATTGAGGACTTGATGAATTTTTGTGGAATTTCCATCATTTATTTTGCCTGCTAAATCTAAAAACTTATACCCTAACAGATTTACTTTTAAGGGGGGGAAAAAAGCTCAAATCTCTTGCTTCAGCTCCTGTTACAGCTGATTATCCAGGCAAAGTGGATAACAAACATCCACAGTTAAGGTCATAAGTAACAAATGTTTTACAAAAAGTACTGATTCATCTGGGCCTGGTGGCTCACGCCTAAAATCCCAGTGCTCGGGAGACAGAGACAGGAGGATTGCTGAGTTCCAGGTTTGCCTGGGCTACATAGTGAGCTCAGGGCCAGCCTGAACTACAAAGTGAGACCCTGTCTCAAAAAAAAAAAAAAAAGTATTGATTCAACTCATTAACTCAACAAGTTTTTATTGAGTAATTTTTTTCAGGATATGTGTACAGAGGGTTCCTGTGTTTACAGGGCACATAAATATTATAGTCTTTCTCGTAGGAAGATTAAAAATTACAATAATTAGTAAAAACCGTAAAGGAAAGCTAAAAGAACCACAGAGTTTACTACTCAGCAGTGAGATGGTAAAGTCTCCCTTGTGAAAGTGACACATAAGTGATTATAGAGGAATAAGATTGAGTCAGGTTAGAAAGGGGTGGGTGGGGGGGCCAAAGGAAGGAAGTGCCCAGTGTTGCTGGGAACATGATTCCAGTGTTCCTAGCAGTAGTGTAAGGACAAGGAAAATCCATCCTTTTCCTTGTCAATGAAAGTTTGAAGACATGATAAAGTACCCCTTTCTCTTTTTATTTATTTTTCTTGAAATAAGCATGAGAATGCTTTAAATTTTAATTTCACTTAGTATCTCATAACAGCATTTTCCAGGCAGAAATTGTCAGTCAGTATTAACATCCCTAACAATATATTGAGCACTTACTGTAAGGTATGCACTCCATTCAGTGAGTTTCACATGTAATTTCATAGTTTCTACAATAGCCCATGAGAAATATTCTCATTTTCCTAATGATGCCACAGAAGCCTACCAAAGTTGGTAAGTCTCCAATTGCCACTCAATTAAAAACATTTGGTTTATGATTTGAAGGTCAAGTGCATACTCTGAACCACGTCTGCAGTTAAACAGCTGGAAACAGATACTACGTAACATTGAAGAGGACACAAAATGGTTTGCCTGAAATGTATCTACGATAGTCCAAACTTAGACATTTGTAAACATTATAGTTTCTCAGATTTGAATTTAATTTACACATATGCAGTTCATACCATAATTTTGACTATCACCTAAATACTAATACTAATTCTGGCATCTCACAATCCCTTTACTGATCAATTTTTCCTGCTGGTTTATGTGAAAATTGTTCTAGAGTTTCTACTGATTGTTCTTATTATAATTCACAATACTCTATTTTTTTCTGTGTCATTGAAGCACGTCTAGATTATATGTAAGAAATATGCCCTACGTTCAAGCCCAAATAAATATTTTTAAATAGAATTTCATTTAGATGATGTATTCTACAGACAATTTCATCTTAACAAACAGAATTTAGCTAGGCAGGGTGTTTTTTAATTATGGAAATTTTTTCTTCAAGTTGTTTTTAAAAATGAAAAACATCACTACTCAAAATCTGTGTCTCCCATGTGATAAAAATAGAATTATGATGTTCTTCTGCAAGGAATCTGTTTGTCAACTAGCCTCAACAGTTTCTGCCTTAAGGTTGAATATAGCACTTTAAAAATCTGTTTAAAAATCTCCTACTTGAAATATATGTAAAACTCATAGAAAAATATTGCCTTTCCTTTTGGGTGCAGAGAACACCGCAATTTCTATTCTATTTGTAACCTGGGGAAAGTAAAAGCATTAGCTTTAGTTTCTAACTTGAACATGATTCTTAAAACATGTAACTTTCCATAAATAAAGTTAATTAATTACAATACATGCAATTTTCTACAAATAAAGTTAATTAAGTGCAGCAGTGCTTGTGCCAAATTATGGGTAAGTTCATGTACACGTGTGCATAAAGATGATAGAGTAAGCCTTCTGTATAAACTCTCACATTTTAAAAATTCACTTCTGTCCCGATTCTCTGTATAAGGAAGGAGAGTAAATCAGTCAGAAAACATAGATTGTGCTAACCTGTTAATAAAATTCATTACAAATCTACTTTGTCTACAGAAATACTGTAAAACGAGTCAGAAGAATAAGTTCATATTCTGCCATGACACCTTGTAATGCTTCCGTTATTAACTACACAAACCTGTGAATAGCTACAGTCACTTGGCTATTTCCCAGGAAACAATTTCCCTCATCCTGAGGAGCAGGCTTCATGGTATCAGCTGTAATTTTGAAGGGGGCATTATCAAAACCATGCGACACTTAACAAGCCTCTCATGCTGAAACAGCTGTTCATCCGAAGTGAAAATTTTGAAACTTTCTCTGAGCCTAGCTAATCTTACTTGAGCTAGAAAATAAGGTATTAGACTATTTTGCATGTTCTGCCACTTTATGACAAGAAAGCCAATTTTGCACTTCAGTAAAGGCGGATTGCAAATTTAGCATGAATTGAACCAGTAGCTGAGTTGCAATTTATGGCAAATGGCTCATCAGCACATTAATGTATCCTGCCAAGATAACCACTCCAGCCGGGCAGGCCG
This sequence comes from Thryonomys swinderianus, assembly GCA_004025085.1. Classification (NCBI taxonomy): domain Eukaryota; kingdom Metazoa; phylum Chordata; class Mammalia; order Rodentia; family Thryonomyidae; genus Thryonomys; species Thryonomys swinderianus. The sequence goes on along the minus strand of PVIC010031564.1, from coordinate 14,538 downwards.
GAAGCTAGAAGACCCAAATATCTTGAAGACAGTAAGGGAAACGTGTCCTCTGTCAACATCTATAAAGCAAGAACCAAAAGCTATCGAGTATCATCATTCTTATATGGAAGTATAATTGTTATTAACCTTATTAACCAAGTCTAAACCATAGGTTCTAAAATGAAGTTCAAATATTTACACTCTGTGAAATAAATACAAGCTGTATAATCTTGGGGAAATTATTTAGTTTATCTGTGTTTCATATTTTTCCTGATTGTAACAATAATAACTACTTAGTTATGGATAGAGTAGTATTAGTAACTTGTTTAACACATTGCTTAACATGTAATTGGTGATCAATACTTGTTAAATACTGTTTCATAAAGTTAACATCTTATATTCTAAGGCATATATGTAGCTAGCCCATGTCGGGTAAAACATCACTATAGACATCTGGATAATTTCTGTAATCAGATAGTCACTATATTTTTCAATAGACCTGGAAGTTAAATGAATATAGTTTAGTTTCTACTTTAGAAAAGTTGGAAAGGTATGGAAACCTATGTGAAGCTTCCTATTAAAAATTCTTCTTACTGTATTCAGATGAACATAATCAATACTATTCCTTTTAGCAATGCTAAGAAGTGCTGCAACCCAACTTACCCAGTTTTGCCAGTTATAGAAAAGGATAATTAAAGGTTCTCTGTTAAAAGTTTCCACCGGGGTGAAGGGTGCTTCAAGAAAGGAAAAAAAATGAACACTCCCATGTACACTCTTCCCTCATCATATTACCAATAATTTAAAATATTTATATGTGCTCAAAATAGAGCATGCTTGAACTTCTTTCAGACTGCAAATAAGCAAAGAAAAACATACCCTTCCATCTACTAGTGTCTATCAAGGCTAGTTTTGAGAAAAACTACCTACAGTTATCATTTTTACATGATTTGTTACTTACTTTTTAACCCATTCTTACAATTCCTCCTCTAAGTCCCCTATGGAGCTCTTCATCTTAGTTCTACAGGCACTTTGTAAAGTTTGCACCTCGCAACTGTCTTAGATCATCCAACACTGGTGATCTTTCTTTGTTGGTTTAAAATTCTCTTATAATCCCAGACTCTAGCAATGTTCTATTGACCCTTTTCCACCACCAGTGAGGGACGCCCTAGCGTTGTCTTGCCATAGCTACAGCAGTCAGCTTATTTGTCCAGGTTTCAGTTACAGTCTCTCTATCAATGCCAGAAAACTAATGTCTACATTCCTAAATTTTCTCCATGTAGATCCATGTACTCAAAAAGATTATCATTCAGGGCCAGTGATTTTAGCTCAAGTGGTACCGCACCTACCATGGAAGCACAAGGGCCTGAGTTCAATCCCTGGTACCACCAAAAAAAAAAAAAAAAAAAAAAAAAAAAAAACTCATTCTCATATCCGAGAAGATGCCACACTTTTTACTCATTCATTTACCCATTCACCCATTTATACATTCAATTGTGAAGCAAATGTTGCCTGGTGCCTATTTATGTTCTAGACACAGAACATAAATATAAAATAAATTTGCTGATATAAAATAGAAGAGCTAGCAGTTTCTTTTCTTTCTTTTTTTCTTGTACCAGGGATCAAACTTCTGACTTTGCACTTGCAAGGCAGTAGGCAGTGCCACTGAGTTAAGTTCCTGGCCCAAGGGCTAACAATTTCTACTCTTATGGAATTTACATCCTTACTTATGTAAAACCTTATTTATTTATGAACAAAATGTATTTGTTCAAACAAATATATCGTTCTTGCTCAATTCTGGATTATAGAAATTAGCTACTGGCCAAGGAGCTTTCTGAACCAGGAAACTTCCACTATCCTCACCTCTTACTTTCTGCTTTCCCATCTAGCTTTCTCAATATCTTCCCAATCAGTCTTGATCAAGGCATTTAGCATTCCTTATCTCACTGTTGCATGGGTGATTAACAGTCTCAGTGCTAACAGCCCCATGTACCTCCCTCTCTATTCACCACTAAAATAATATGCATATTTTGTAAAACTGATCATTTCACTTTCTTGCTGAAACCTTTTCAGTGGCACCTGGTTACTTTCAGGAGGGTTAACGTCTATGGCATAGCAGTCTATGCGATCCTCCCACGCAGGACCCAAGTCTAATGCCTCATTTTCTGGCGCATCTGTTGTTCCCCTATGCCCTTCTTTCAGACACCCAGGCATGCTCGTTTGTCATAGGCGTCAGTGCCTGGTCCATATTCACTTGGCTTAGGCAGCCTGCTCCAGACACCCGGATGGCCTCCCCTCTTTCCTGCCTGTACAGTGTTCTAACAAAAGGAACTTGACTAAGGATGGTTATTTGACCAGAAATGCCAAAGAATTAGAAAAATACTACATCATGTGGATATTCTAACAAAGTTGAAATTCCTAGATACAAAGAGTAGTATAGTGGTTGCCAGGGTGGAGCACAGGGGGTAAAGCTGAAGTTACTCAAAGGAATCAAGTCTCACATATGTAGGATAAGCAAACTCTGAAGATCAGACATATGGCATGAGGACTAGAATTAAGAATGCTGTACTGCATGTTTGATGTGCTGAGATTTTAACTCTTTTCAATACATTAAAAATCATTAAATGTGAAAAGATGGGGATATTAGCTATAGCAATTAGATCCAATATATGCAGATATATATTAAAATACTACGCTGCATACCTTAAGCATACAATTTCAATAAAAGCTACACCTGAATTGAAGCAATAAGAGGTAAGAGTTGATAAGAAAGGGCCCTAAATTCTTTAGGTACCTAGTTCAACAGTCCTGAAGCTGCTTCACACATTCTCTAGAGTGAGGAGGACATTAGTGAGACTGGATTACATTTTCCTCATTGCCATTTTACTTGCTTCATGGTGTTTACTGAGATCCTTTCAAAATTAAATTACTTGCAAAAAAAAATTAAATTACTTGCAATCAAATATTTGTAAGAGTTGGGTCTTTGGGAAACACAAATGAAAACTTGTGGATTCTAAGCAAGATGTCTTAGGTGAGGCCTACCACTGTGAGTCATGTTTCCTTACTTGTTGGTCACTGAATATTCCCTTGTCACTATCTTCTCTCTTCTACCTGTGTTGCCCCCTTCACATCTCCCAAGATGGAACCTAAACATTGCTTCTTTTGAACCCTTCTGTACCCTCCTCAGAATTCACCAATTAGGGCTGACATACTCACACAGTATCTAATGCTTACTTTTAGCCTAGGATTTAGCAGGCTGTGAGAGTGCCTTTCCCAACCATGAATTTCTGAAGGGTTGTATGGTGTCTTACTGTTTTCTCCATCAGCTATCGTAGTACTGAATACTACATAGTAATAAAAATGAGTTGAATGAATAAATAATGCATAAAAGATGAATAAACTCTACTAAGATAAATCAAGAAAATTACTCTATCTTATAACTCAACACAGCAAAAATGAGTTTCTCACAATGTGTCTCGTGAGATACATACTTGGCAAAGCTATATAGCCAAGAGCAGCACATTTAAATCCACTTGAAAACCAAATGACAGCCATTTATTCTATGCAGATTATGCTTCCTGGGCCACTACAGTAGCTAATGGACTGTTTAATGAGTCAGTCCTGAAATATTAACTAATAACCACAATGAAATGCTTTTCCTCTCATTTCATACCTCTGCCTATTGTAAAGTGTAAGTTATTACTACTGAGCAAGAGAAAGTTATCTTCTAGACCAACCTCCATCTTCCTCTTGCTCTTTGGTGCCACTCAGGAAAGGTTTGAGACCCACAGACATTTACCTACTTCTTCAGGAGCAAAGCAGTGACAAATGTGAACCTCATCTTCAAACTACTTTGGACATGTAGCCAGTGGCTGCAATAGCTTGTTTAACAAGACTGGTGTTTTTTTTTTCCCTCCCTCTCAATCATAGCTCTAAAGCTATCGTTTATTGAAAAGCTGATTTTCAAAGCACACACTAGAACAGCTTTTCTGTACAGCTGCAATGCTATTTAAATCTTCCATGAATATCTCCACAAATCCAAGAAAATTCTAAGCTGAAATATTGCTCCTAGAGAGGACATAGTGAAATAAGACCCAATGGGAAAAAACTCAGGAAGTGAAATCTAGTTAATTTTAATGCTGAAATTATAAAATCAGTCATGTGACTTCTACCTCCCTGAGCTAGAAGAACACCTAAAGTCACCACTGTGTTTGGAAAAGTCAGCTTTCAGGTACTTATGTGGGATTCTGGTGGACATTAGCAATCTATTCAAAGTCATTCTTTACTGAACACAGAAATTGTGTCATATATTGGTACAAATTCCCAGTATCAAGTGTGATCATTATATGATTTGTATATACAATTACCAATAAAAATAAAAATTTTAAAAAAGAGAAATGTAGGGCCAGAGGATTAGCTCAGTGGTTCCGGCGCCTGCCTCACAAGCGCAAGGTCCTGAGTTTGATCCCCGGTAACCACATATCATGCTGGGCGTGGAGACACACCCACCAACAATCAACACCGCATACCACAATGCCAGACGTGGTGGCTCACGCCTGTAATCCCAGCACTCGGGAGGCAGAGACAGGAGGATTGCTGAGTTCTCGGCGGCTTGCCTGGGCACCATAGTGAGCTCAGGGCCAGCCTGAACTACAAAGCGAGACCCTGTCTCAAAAGTAAAAAAAAAAAAAAAAAGAAATGAAGATAAGTGCTTCACTTTCTGCTATGATCAAGTTTGAAATGGGTGAAGAATAAACAATGCTTTGAAGAAACTAAACAGACCAAAAGGAGGCAGTATCATTCTTGGGCACATTTGAATACTAGCCCAAGTTTTCGTTCTATAGGAAGCTTCAAGTACTTATCCCAGCACTACGTTGGTTAAAAACCAACCCAGTGGGGCCAGAGAGTTAGCTCAGTGGTTCCGGCACCTGCCTCGCAAGGGCAAGGTCCTGAGTTTGATTGCAGAGACCACATAGAATGCTGGGCGTGGCGACTCACGTCCACCAGCCATCAATACCACATACCACAGTGCCGGGCGTGGTGGCTCATGCCTGTAATCCCAGCACTTGGGAGGCAGAGACAGGAGGATTGCTGAGAGCCAGGCTTGCCTGGGCTACATAGTGAGCTCAGGGCCAACCTGAACTACAAAGCAAGACCCTGTCTCAAAAAAAAAAAAACAACCCAGTGGCCCACGGGTGACTTTGGTAACACTGATATGATCCAATACCATTATAATCCCTACCATTTCCCTCCTGTGATCAAGCGGTTCTATTGTAACACTTTAGGCTCCCTTTGTAGTGTTTTATATTAATACTGCTTTGAATATCACCATTTCCTTTAAAACATTTGACTTCGAGTTACCACCAAATGAAATTTTACTGAGGGTGTCATTATCAGGAATATTTTGGAGCCATTTACACATAGGCTGATGATGAAAACTAATTGACAATGCCAATGAAAGGTCTCAGAAATAGCTGAGTGAAGAAAAGGCATTATGGAAGTTGTTTTGTATTCAAATAGTATGTAACCCTGTGGTTCGTTTCTGCCAATTCTTAGCTCCAAAGGTAACAGTGTTTCCTATTAAGATGAAGTGAATGCCTGCCAGATTATTACAAATAAACAAATGCCACAATATCCGATGGTTGTAACACAATGATTGTAACACACAAGGCAAGAGGTCCACACAGACTCAGTATCTCATACGACATCTGGAACAAATTAAGTAACCACAACTATTTGTTCAATAAGCAGATAGGTGAATATTAATCTATATGACACCTGTATTTCTTTGTTACTAAAATACTTTTTTATTTTTTAACACTGCCTATTCATTTTACAAAACATTTGACTTCAGTGCTCCTGACGTCTTTGAAAGCACAACGCATTCCACACAAATGTCTTGTCATCATTTGAGCACAAAACATGAATAAAATGCTGAGCAGGACCAAAAGTGCATTTAATCTGTATCGCAGAGCATTGGGAAATTAGTCAATGAAAATTTAATGCCATTTTGAGTTCTCGATATACTGTGGAACCATGTTATTGCCTTGGTTTTTAAAATACTTTTTTACCATGCTAAAATCAGAACTCCTTTTCCTCATGTTGTTCTTTCCTTTGTTTCCCTAGGAAACTGGCTCCCAGGCATCCAAGATGACACAACATAGACTGCCAAACTGCATGCCAACCTGCAGTTGCCAAGGAGATAATGTTTGTCATTCCTACAAATAACATGTTGCCCATGCTTTCGTTTCCTCTATCTAGCTTTTTAAGATATTTTTCACCTGAACTGAATTCAGATAATGTTCACCATGAACTGATGGAAACAGTTCTTTTTAAAAATTTTGTTTACCCCATTCTCCCAAGGCATGTGATCGCATCACACACTCCCTTTGTGGAGGCTCTGAGCATATTTTATGCTGACTTGGGAACCAGTGATTCAGCAGTTTTGACTGAAAAAAAAATGCATTCTGAATTCTGTCTGCCTGTGTTCTAAGTAAAGGTCCAATTAAATCCACACCTGGCACTAACATAGTCTACTTTGAAATGGCCTACCACAAAACAGCTGCGCTAGGTTTCATTTAAATGGAAAGGAAGAAAAGAAGACACAGACAAAGAAGGGCAAGAAGGATGGAAAGAGGGCAGACAGAAAGGAAAGAAACACACAGTTAGGAAGCTCTTCCAATGTTCCAAATTAAGTATCTGTAAAATGAACGAAGAGAATTAGGGAAATTTAAGATCCTGGCTGACATACAATTAGCAAGAGGCTAGAGTCAGTATTTGAACTTGGTATGTCTGATGCGAAAGCAGGTGTTTGCTAGTGATTAAATGCTGCATACAAAACCACGCTCAAAGCAATGGGCTAAAGTAGCAGCGAATTTTGTCAGTACTATCGTTCAGGAGTTCAGAGACTGCTGAGAATCACCTAGCGGCCTCTAGCATGGTGTCTCTCTCGTGTGGTTGGTTGCAGGGTAAGCAGGTGGGCTGGTTTCACCCTCAAGTAATATCGATTCTTACACCTAGTAGTTGATTCTGGAGTCTTCAGCTGGAATATCTAATAGCATACTAGGAACAGGAGCATGAAATGAATATTACAAAAGGGATGCTTTCACATAGCCTCCTTGGCCTGAATTCTCATCTTCTTATTCCATCACCAACTGTCAAGTTTATCAAGAGAACAGTGGCTAATGTTGCTCGTTTTCTCAAATTGTTCTTAATAGTGAATTTACATATAGAAACCACGGATCTGATTCAGCTGAACTAAAATAGCCACAACACCCTTTGATGGGATTTATCAAAACAAACAAAAGAAGTCATGAAACCAAAACTGCATATTCAATCTGGACTTTAACCATTAAAATGATCATATTTGTTTATCTTTTGGAAATGTATCTGACGATTATTAGAAATAAGCAGACCATCAATCAGAAAATGGGATATCGACGACAGGAAGAAAGAACACAGTGGAGAAAGCACAATAATCAAGACTGTGCAGAGCATTTGAACTAGGGAAGAACATTATGGTGAACTAGTGAAAAAGCAGTAGCAAATCATATCTCTTTGCTTACACTGCTATAAATATATGATGGTGCTCACTCTCCTGTGTGGGCAGATTGGTCCTGAATAAACATATATAATATTTTATTTTATGTAGCAATCTCTAAAGGTGAACAGCTCCATAATGAACTAGGCTGCAACACAGTGGTCTATCAAGTCTACCAAGCAGAGTACCCTAATCCAAACACCAGTGTTCTATCAGAATGTAACATGTGGATTCCTCTCACTCCCTTCCTAGTTCAAGTCCAACTTATATTTTCATTCAGACTAATAAATACAATAAAACATTAGGATATCTTTTGTTACTGCTTTATAAATTAGCCCTAAAAAATGGAAGCACTCAATAATATGCAAGGCAGATCTGAGCAGGAAAAAGGACAAGTTATTCAGGGTTTTTCTTCTCACTCTCACATTTCTTATTTCAACCCCACTTGTTTCCATGTGAAATTTAGTTTCTTTATGTATCTTTTGTTTTTCCAAATAAAGGAGACAGTCTAACAAAATCACAGAAAATAAAGCAGTAGTATTTTCTGTCTTCCATTACAGAACTGTTGGCCTCTACCAAAACAATAAAGACTTAGGATCTTTCTTTCTTTTCTGTTTATTTCTCTCTGTTAAAGTTTCATGTGCTTTGGAACTTAGAAAAGCCATAGTGCAATGATCCTAAATGTATGAATAGCTCATTGTGCTTAATATCTACAAAATGACTGGACAGCAGGAATCAGGAAGTAAACTGCCAACGATAATGATCTGAAATTGTCTCAAGAGACCCTGAAATCTTCTATTAGTTTTAATTTGGACCATTAACCAAATTATAGTATGTGTATTACAGACATACACACCTAGATTACTATTTGTGGATTAAATACATTAGCAGATTTTCAGTGCTAGAAGATGTTCTTTTATACTTTTTTCCTTATTAAGGTCACAACCTAATCTATTGGTTGGGCCAGGTCACTTTTATCCAGAACAAATGCTAAACCGGGTGGGCCAGAAGAACAGCAGCCATAGGCTTGGGCAGTTGCTAACAAACACAGATTAATGTTATTTGTTATATATTGATTAAAAACATAAAATATTGGGCTGGAGATTTAGCTCAGTGGTTCCAGAGCCTGCCTCACAAGCGCAAGGCCCTGAGTTCAATCCTGGTAACCACATACAAGGCTGAGCATGGTGACTCCTGTCCACCAGCCATCAATACCACATACCACAGTGCCGGGTGTGGTAGCTCACGCCTGTAATCCCAGCACTCAGGAGGCAGAGGCAGGAGGATTGCTGAGTTCCAAGCTTGCCTGAGCTACATAGTGAGTTCAGGGCCAGCCTGAATTACAAAGCAAGACCCTGTCTCAAAAAAAAAAAAATTACTTTGTTAGTAATCTGAGGATCACATAAAACATATTTGTTATGAAAAAGGGTGAGGTTTAAATCTGTTTATACTCTGCCTCAATGATATATTGATATCCTTCTATACAAATATTTGTAGTAATGAATTTGATCACATGAATTTGACTATGATATAGTGGACATTACTCACAGAAAAATGTGAAAAAAAATGAGCAACACTGGGCTTAAGGATTTAGCTCAGTGGTTTCTGTGTCTGTCTTGGAATCGCAAGGTCCCAAGTTCAATCCCCAGTAACCATATACCATAGTCCCTGGCATGATGGCTCACCCCTCCCTGTAATCCCAGCACTTGGGAGGCAGAGGCAGGAGAAATGCTGAGTTTGAGGCTTGCCTGGGCTACATAGTGAGTTCAAGGCCAGCCTGAATTACAAAGCAAGACCCTGTCTCAAAAAAAAAAAAAAAAAAAAAGGAGCAACACTGAATTTTGAAAGGTGAATATAATTCATAAAGAAACATTGTTGAAAAGGGAGCATAAAAAGATATTAATTATTGAAAGGTACTAACAAGGGTTATTTTCTAACATAAAACAAGCATGATTCACTATGTAAAAACCTCATTCTATTTTTATCACTTGCTGAAAGGTTCTTAAACAATTTTCTATCAGCAGATTCAGTTCCCACTGACCATAATCTACTTCAGTCTCAAAAATGTAGTCTTGTTCTACAGACAATAGCTAACCTCTTTGGTGCCGTTTTTAGATTAGCCATTGGCAAACATTAGGCAGAAAGCGTGTGAGCATTATTCAGGGCCAGCTAGGGCCTAGCAAAGTGGGTTTCTTGTTTCCTGGACAAGCAATAACAGACCAAGCTCAGCTAGGAGTGCCTGCAATTGATTCAAGTCAAAATGAAATAAATGAACTAGTAGGAAAATCCTGTGGGGAGCATGAGAATGCTCACAAAAGACGCTCTCAGCAGCCCAGGGTGTGCCAAGTGAAGTCCAAAGCTTCGATAGTCTCAACTCCAACTTACACCTTTCTCTTAAAACAAGTAACCAAATGAATAAATCTCAGAATCTTAATCATTTTAAGCTATTTTAATCATCCCTAGGGCAATTTATTATTACGTATTTATTTTTTGCTGACAAAATTATGCATATGTTGCAAGTCCTCTCCAGTCCACATCTTTACTTGGAAAGGTCATTATCCACCTACTCTTTTTTAACCACCTGGACAAATGACTGATATTTTCCTCAGCCTAACCCCATAAACATAAACTATCAGTATCTAAACATATCCACTGGCTCATTTCTTCAGGAAAAGAGCAGCTTCTGCTGTGCGCCTGTCTCTGGCCTCCACATAGTCTGGGTTGCGAACCTGGCCCCAAGAGCACGGTTGTGGAGGTACCATGTGGCCGTCCAAATAGTGCTTCCTCTCTGGGAAGCACCTTTTACACTCTACCAGGGTTCCCTCTGCCCACATTCCAAGCAGAATGTGTTCATCAGAGCCCTTCCAAACACACCAGTTCTTGGAGCAGTTTCCAGGCGCTGCTTCTTCACACACAGCCAGGGAACACTTGATGGTGTCCCAGCCATAACCAGCCCAGCGGAGGGGAGCACAATTCTCACTTTCCATCCAACAGCCATCTGTGCTGAGCACACAGAGATAACACACAACAGAGCTAAGGATCACACGCTCAGACAGGGGAAGGGCAAGAGTACTTGCTTTGTAATGAAGGGTTCCGAAGAAATGAAGCGGGTTTTGGTAAGATATAAGACTTATACAGATTTCCTTCAAGTAACCCAAAACCCTGTGTCCAAAAGCAAAATACCATGGCTGATATGGGTGTATGGAAGCTTGGCAGTACGGCTAGTATCTAGGATTTTTCAGTTACTGACATTATTAATATTTTTCAGAGACCAGAGGCCAGAGTGAATTTATTCATTCTGTTGTTTATTGACCAAGAAAATAAATATTGAGGCCCAGGCCCTATGCTAGACATTGGTCTTAAAAGTTCATACTCTCTAGAATGCTTTCTTTCTAAATCTATCCAATAGATGAACTCCAGTGCCTCACATGGGCTCAAAATTTGTTAAGCTAGAGATAGTAACATGTCAGTTTTGAAGAGCTGACTTTTTGCTCTTATTACAGAGAGGCTTCACCACCCTATGCCAAATCCTCTATTGGAAACGTTGATATCCAAGTGCCAAAGTTTGGACAGAAAGAAAGTGCAGGTATTGGAAAAGGTAAAGCTCCCACTTTCTCTGTAACCTCTCATTTTATCATAATTTTTATTTCATATTTTTTTCAAAAGAGATCCCAATGTCTGCATCAAACTAACTGGCTTTAGAAAATATTTTTAGAGAGGTGAAAAACAAAAAGTGGCCATATCCTGGTCCCCTTCTATGAAATTCCTAAAACTTCCTTTTACTATGGAGCCTGAACTATTTCAAATAGCCAAGCAAAAAGTAATTGAGGAAGCAAAATAGGTCTGTTTTTATTTTAGCTATCTCACTGGAGAGAGAGAGAGAGAGAGAGAGAGAGAGAGAGAGAGAGAATATGATAAGAAGGAGGAGCAGGGGAGGAAGAAAATTCAGTGAACTACTTTCAGAGTTATTAAACTACCAAGAAGAATAAAGAAATCCCCAGGCTGGTCACTTACATGAAGATATCAAAGCAATAAAATTTGAAATAAATACCAAGATAAAAGAGCTAAATACCAAGATAAAAATAATAGAATGTTACAGAATAAGTATGAAGAAAGTGAAACTTAAGGATCATCGATTACAGTAGCAAAAGATAGTTTGGGGAAGGATATGTTTATGCATTACTCATGCAAAGAACCTAGGCAGGTAAATAGCTATGAAATCTGATGAACTAGAAAATATTAAACCATACAATTCATGCCGTACAATCTAAGTAGAGTGTACTCTTTTTTAAAACTGGAAAATTGACCAAAATACATAATAATGTTCTGTTTACCAGAGACATTTTTATTACATAATACCTCCAATTCATTTAAGTGAAATAAGTCACTCACACACGCTGGTATTTCTTGAAACTGCTAAATCATCTGAGGCTGAGAAAAAAGTTGGAAACTTAGAGATGTATATTATATTGTGGGAAAATTAACTCCCCAAAATAGCAAAGGGAAAATTGGCAGTTTAGTCAAATAAACCAGAAGGAATGAATAATTTTACTCAGTCGCTTAGGGACTAGAACTTGCTGGAAAATATAACCAAATGTTGAGCAAAGTTGTTAAAGCAGTTGTGTATTTTTAAAGTTGGTATTTTTTGTTCACTCTAAAAAGAAGTATCGGCCCACTCATGCTGCTGACATAGATGGAAAAAGATCAAATAAATAAAAGATTGAAACACCTTTCAGAAAACCTTACCATTGCAATACAACAGCTTTACAGATGACAATGCAATTAACCAATGAAAACTCATCTCCTTTCATATTTCGCAGTCTCTAGCTACATGTCTCTGTCTCACCAACAATAGGAACTGAAATCTATCAGTAAGTGTATCTCAAGCAACTGCTACATTCTAAAGAAATCTGAATTTGTGCCAAATGTGTTAGAGAACTAATACAGCAAATGGAAAAATAAGAATTTCAATAATATGGAAGTCATTATAAATTATAGGGCACTTCTAAAATCATCTGTAGGTTGGTTCATTCATCGCCAGGCAACTAATGATATGTACAGTAACGAGCTGGTTTATGGCCTCACTGTTCCTCTTTACTGCTCATGACCGATGAGATACACCTTACAACAGTCAGCACATATTCCACCGATCCCCGCCCTCTACAGCTCACTGCATTTCTTCACAACGTCCTTCGGACTCTTTGAGGTATATGACATTTAATGATTTGTATCACTATACAGTAATATAAGTTAGGGCAAAGACTACCTCTTGAATTTCTTAACAGCTTATCACATCTAAAATAGAATTCTTTTGAACATATAAACAAATATTAACTGGATGTAACTATGTGAGCAAAATAGTCTACTTCAAATAAAAATTAATATCTTTAAAAGTTTTTTAATGGTTTAAAATGACAAAACACCTAGAAAATTTCTGGGTTGTTTCATCTATACTTTGTTGAAATGACTGAACTAAATTGATGATGACTTTTAACCTTGAAAGAGAAATATTTCATGCCAAGCTAGAGATTGGTAAAGTATATTAATTTAATTTTCTGTGACTTTCCTAAACTACTGGCTAAGAGGTTGGGCTTGTAAAAACAAGACAGAATTTCAAGTTTGGCTCATACTTTCAACAATATAAATATTAAGACAATCTTCACATAAAACCTAGGTGGGGCAGGTAGTAGCCCATGATGCCCCGAGTCACAGCAGAGGTCACCCGTGAAATCTGTGGGTTATAACTGAGGGACAGTACTGCACAGTGGGTTTTGAGCACACAGTTGGATGCAGACTATCAGGGTTTAAATCTTGACTCTTTTACTTAGTGGCCATGTGAATTTGGGGAAATCAGACTCTGGTGATTCAATTTCTTATATATAATTTCATATATATGCAGTATGTTGGGCATAAAATAACCTGAAAACTTAATTTATGTGTCTCAGTGACCCCAGAAAGAACTATTTTCCACTAACTAGCTCTGGATATGTCATGTGCACTAAAGTAAGCATGTGTTAGAGAGGGTGGAGCAAACTGTATTAATTTAGAATGCATGAGTTAGAGTAGCACAGATTTTTAAATGAGAAGAAAATTAATATTTCATCCTGCTTAACTTCAACATTTACCAGATGTAGAAATGAAAACCCAAGTGTTGGGTTGCACAGTTACATCTACACAGGAGGTCTGAGAGTAGACAGACTCTTTCAAGCCTGTAGTCTTTATTTCTGGGTGACACACAAGAACCACGTGTTTGAAAGCATCAGCTCTGAAAGCCAAATAAGACTCAAACTCAAACTGTTACAAAAGGATCTGAGCAACTTCACCAAGTTTCTGTTTCCTCTACTATAAAATTATGTAGTTAATGCACAATGACTCATCCATCTCAAGGTTTGTTTTGAAGATTAAAACTAGCACATGTAAAGCAACGAGCATATTATGTAGCATTTAGTAGGTACTTAATAAATGATAATGATTATGATTATACCAATATCCTGTGTTCTTAAATATTATATGTGCTGCCGAAGCGAGCACCTGTGTTCTTAAATATTAAGTTAAATATATTTCATAAGTTTTTCATTTGTTATATCTGTAAACATAGGGTACATTAAGGTAAATGGGCAAATGTATAATTAATCTATATTTATATAAAACATGTATCTATACCTTCTCCACACACATGACCTACTGCATTCACTGACAAACTGTCTTATTTATTCCTTACACACTAATATATCCAGCCTCCCTAGTGAAGCATTAAATCCTCAGCATTTTCCTCCTGAGGAAGGAAATGGCCTGTCTTCAATTATGATGTCAATACTGGTATTTTTCTTTCTGGCTGACATGATTACTGATAATTATCAAAACATGCATAATATTGTTTCAATAATATTGACTGCTTCTTTCCTTTGCCATTTTGTTTTTTCTTTTACATTGAGACACGCCTTCAGTACACAATGATGACATTTATCAGGGTAAGTTTGGATTTGCCCATAACACATCTTAATTCTTTTTTTTTTTTTTTT
>PVIC010031563.1:0-21248 GCA_004025085.1 Thryonomys swinderianus | reverse complement strand
CAGCAATCCTCCTGTCTCTGCCTCCCGAGTGCTGGGATGACAGGCGTGAGCCACCACGTCCGGCACTGTGGTATGCGGTGTTGATTGTTGGTGGGCGTGTCTCCACGCCCAGCATTATATGTGGTTACCGGGGATCGAACTCAGGACCTTGCGCTTGCGAGGCAGGCGCCGGAACCACTGAGCTAACCCTCCGGCCCTGCAGTGCAATTCTGACTGAGACACTGAAATGCAATGAGGATTACATCCAAATGAGGACGTCAGAGTCAAAAGCAGAAGTTCAGATAATTTTGCAGAAAGTCTTAAACCCTCACAAGAAGGGTACGATAGATGTCTTCTGTGTAGGAAGGAAAAGGAAAACCATAAGGGGATTTATTTACCAGACCTGTGTAGGTTTTTGAAGAGTTTTCAGGACTTGCAAAATTTAAGAAAAAAAAAATACTTCTTTGGACAGAAATCTCTTCACTAGTGATGCTAACTTTTTACTTCTAGTATTTCAGTAGGGCTACTGGAAGGGTTGGATATAAATAACCTCAGTGCTCTTGGAGCCTGAGGCAGGAGAATCTTAACTCCAAGTTTAGC
Organism: Thryonomys swinderianus; assembly: GCA_004025085.1. Taxonomy (NCBI): domain Eukaryota; kingdom Metazoa; phylum Chordata; class Mammalia; order Rodentia; family Thryonomyidae; genus Thryonomys; species Thryonomys swinderianus. The sequence goes on along the minus strand of PVIC010031563.1, from coordinate 20,669 downwards.
CCAGGCAATTTGCCCCCCCCCAAAAAAAAAATAAATCACAAAAAGGCTGGGGATAAATTAAAGTGCAAAGGTCTTAGGCTCAATCTTTCATGCCACAAATGAATCAATACATCAGTAAAATAAACACAAATAAGAAGAAAAGAAAAAGAAAGAAAACAAAAAAAGAAAAGAAGGAAGAAACTACAGGATTATTTTCAAAACTCTTTGACCCCCTTACTGCGGAGGGTTACATGACAGTATCCGAATCTTGAGCATCGTGGTGTTCCTCTGGGGCACTTAGACATCAGCCTCAGGCTACAAGAAATTGCTGCTGACCAAAGAATTTGTTGAAATAAAAGAAAATTTTTTGAAAACAACACAGATTCAGAATTGGCCACTACCGAGGACTAAAAAACAACAGTAAATGGAGACAAGATGTGGTGGGGGCGGGGAGAAAGCCTGCTTCCTGTGGGAGAGGACGTGAACTGGTGTGACCACCGCGGAAATTAGTGCAGAGATCCCTCAAAGCATTAAATACAGAAATTCCATATGACCAGGCATGGTTAACCTAGGTATATTCCTGAAGAGTTAAGACTATTGGCTGGGTGTGGTGGCTCACGCCTGTCATCCCTGCACTCAGGAGGCAGAGGCAGGAGGATTGCTGAGTTCGAGGCTCGCCTGGGCTACATAGTGAGTTCAGGCCAGCCTGAATTACACAGCGAGACCCTGTCTCAACAACAACAACAAGAGTTAAAAATTATCATATGACAGTGATACTTGCACTTCTATGTTTTTAGTAGAACAATTCATAGTAGCCAGTTATGAAAACAGCCTAGCTTCCCATCAGCACACGAAGTGGTAAAGAAAACATATAGACAGTGAAGCATGATTCAGTCATCAAGAAGAATAAACTAGTTATTTGTGGAAAACATACAAATCATGAAACTTTAAGAGAAGTAAATCAGAAACAAGAAGATTAAATAGTACATGGCTTGTTGTATATGAGGAAGTCAAAATACTGATTTAAAGAACAAAATAAATATGAGATGGTAGGAAATAGGCAGGTAAAAATTTGAATATAGTCGAGGAGATCTAAAAAAGTGAGGGAGACAGAAAGGAAGGAAGGAGACAAAAGCAGATCTAAATGATCAAGGTAAGACTATATAGGCATCTCCATTAGAATGCACTGGTTTTACTATGAATGCCATCACTTAAAAACAGCTTCCCTACATGAACAGTGAGACTATGGTTGAAGGCACTGTGACTCCATGTGGAAAACAATACCCTGCTAGCTTAAGACATGCTTAATAAGCTTTAAATGAGCTACAGCATGAAATATGTACTCATAGCCAAAATGGAGAGAAGAACCAAAGGATGAAATAAAAGTACCCATTTTTTATTATTATAACAAAATACTCCATCAAAAGGCTCTTCTGGTACAAGGATCCTTAACATCTAAAGGAGAAATGCTTCTAACACAAGATACAAAAATGTTTATGAGAATGACAAGATCGATTCATTTATGTGCAAATGGATACACCTGGAGGACACGCTAATGAGTGAAATAAATAGATCACAGATAGGCAAATACCGGATCTTCTCTTTGATAGGAGCACCTATAAATGCAAATGAGCTCTAAAAGTATGACAGTCTTTGCACAATGGGAAATTTCCAAAGGAAATTTGGTGTGGAGATGTAATGAGGGGAAGGAATAAATATGATTCGGAGAGAAAATAAAAGAGCTTGTATATAGGGGGTGGGGAGGTGTGGGTGCGTGGGGATATGGGTAAAAATGAGAATTGACTGTGTCATATATTGGTACAAATTCCCCAATGTTATGTGTGATTGTGAGATGTATATAAATTGTACCAATGAAGAATTTAATTAAAAAAATGTTTATGAGTTTCAAGTAGACTCTTCATCTTGTTGTTCTGTGTCCCTCTCGTGCTACTGACTGGGAACGAACTGTGCTACCATATTATATATGAGGATCAATCCTGATTGTCAACAGATGCCCGGGCTGTTGTTACGCAGTGAGGATGGAGAAAACCGAGCCTGCAGCTTCACTGAGCCTCTTGTTTCTATCTTCAGTGGGAAAAGGTAACAATGGGAAAATGCAACCCAGTGAAAGGAGGAACTCAAGAACCTTTAGAGAATAACAGTTTGAATAATGCAACCAATGTGAAACCCTTACTCCCTGTGGTGTGGTTGACTGTACAGGGGCCAGAAGACCTCCCCTGATGCCGTGGAAGAAAGAAGATTTTTGGTTTTCCAGTGGAAAGTTATTTCATAAAATCATCCAAATCATTACTGTGAAGGAGTAAATATGGGTAGATGGATGAGAAGGAGATTCAGATATATTAGGGTAGGGTGTGCAAGTGCTTTAATGCCTTGACCACAGAATACTTGATCTTCCACCCTGCGTTTATGGCTTGTGTTTAGATGTCCCCCAAAGCCTGATCCTTTTTTAGGTAACTGAGTCAACAATGTATGATTGATTGATGGTGAGGTTTGCCCTGAGGATAATAGGATTAAGGGTATGAGTGCTACCTGCCCTAAGTGGTTGAAATAAAATAAAGGGGACAGAGAGACACACTTAAAGTCACTTAGTACCCCAGCCACATTGTGGGTGCCATGTTGTTTCTCCTCTGCAATTCCTATTTTCCAGTCCTGGCTTGGAGCCAGTCGATTATGAACTGAAATCTCTACAAACTATGAGCAAATAAACCCACTGGTGTGAGCAAATAAATTTTGGCTGTCAGGTATTTTGTCTCAGCAATAAGAGAAAAGAAACTAACGTATCTTGCAAGCTACACCTTCCAGGCTCTTTCAAAAACAAGCTTCAAGGTAGATATGACCATTGAGAGTCTTTACGAGGACACTAGCTTGCTCTAGCATATGAGAAACGAAGGGAGTAAAGTTTTCCTCTCCTAAGGTCAACTAAGCAGTGACTGTGTCATATCTATACATCACGCAGGCCGGCTCATGCTCCAAGGACACTGACCCTTCCTTTGCATTCTCTCCTGACTTCTACCTGGCATCTTTCACCATGAACCCAGCTTCCCTGGAAAGGTCCTTGGTTTCCTCTAACCCTACCCACTCCCTCTGCTCCTCTGCTACTATCATAAGAGAAACAAAAGTATCAGCACAGTAGAGACTGCCTTATCTTTGTGAACCACATTTATTCTGCATTGCAAGGCTTTTATTTTTAGAATCAGTCAACAAGGGAGTACCTTTTGTTTGATGTGTTGAGGAGAAAACACAATAATTCAGGTGTTGTTACAACTCTGGTTAAAAGATCATCACCGTTCTCTAACATCTGTTAAGGCCATCTGCAGTCAGAGGAAGTTTACTGGAGGTCATGTGAGCAACACAAAATGGGGACTATTATACATACGCACATCAATATTTCAGATAATGTTGTCTCACATTATTTTGCCATTAGCACAACCATTCATTACAAGAAATGTGCAGAGAGGAAATGAATAGTTATTTAAAATACATTAAAATATATTTGTATTTCAAGAAGCCTATATCCCCTAAAGAATATCTTACTTTATTTTAGTGTATAGTAAATACTTAGGATGAATAAAGGTAATTACAAGTTCTCAGATTTGTCATGTTCTATCACTCTTTTTATTTATATGAGAAAATAATAAATACTCTGAACATACCAGAGAAAATATTGGTTCTCTTTGTTTAAAATAAAAATAGCAGTAAAGATCCTAAAATAATATACCAGTCATACAACGCCTTCCTTTTTTTCCTTTTAAAAATTATGGCTTTTGTAAACTAAAATTTTCATAGTATACAATTTATAAACTTGAAGTGTATGATTCAGTAGATTTCAGCATATTGACAGAGTCATACAATCATGACCACAATCAAATTTAGACCATTTTTGTTATCGCAATACAAAACACTCTAACCACTAGCTATCAACTCAATCTTTACCCCGTCAAATTAAGCAAACAGTGAGCTTCTCTCTGCTCGAAAATATTTTCCTGCTCTTGGAATTTCACGTAATGATTTCTCACAATGTGTGTTCTCTTTTATCGGACATCTTTCACTTAGCAAAACATTTCCAAGGTTTATGTACGTTGCTTCAGAGATCAGTAATATATTTTTGCATTGTTGAATAATATTTCCTCTTCATAATATTATCTATTCATTCATAGTTATTTGGCTTATTCTTATTTTTGAGGTTATGAATAATATTGCTACAGGCTTTTATACACATTTTTATGTAGACACATGTTTTCATTTCTCTTGAGTATATACCTAAAAGAGGAATTGCTGAGTCTGTTTTTAAACTTTTGTGGAGCAGCTGGATTTTTTTTAAAAGTGATTGTACCATTTTGCATTTGTACCACCTGTGTGTGTTTCAGTTTCTTCACATCCTTATCAACATTTGTTATTAACTACCTTCTTGATTAGAGTCATCCTAGTAAATATGAAATGGTACTTCTTTATTGCCTTTTCCCAAAGGCTAATTACAGATCCCATTTTTGTTGTTGTTGTTTAAAGTGTCAGCCTGTATACAGGTGTCTTTTGGACTTCTAAATTCAAAAGGAAATAATTTCTTACAAGATATTTCCCCACTTTAAAAATTCTTAGTTTACCCCATATAACTAGTATTGCATGGTACATATGTCTTTGCCCCTGATTTGCATGTGGCAATTAAGTTACACTGCAGTCTTAATGGTCGTATCGTTTCTACGGCCACCATGTCATCTGTGCAACAAAAACAATGTCTTAGAGGATTAAAGTCTGTCTCTCTTACTTATTTTCAGATCCTAACAGAACTTAATACAAAGTTGATCACATGATTTGTGCCTGGGCTGGTTTGGTTAATTGCTCATTTTTTTATGAATATGTATGAGTCCTTGTGAGCAGGTAATACAGGTACGTAACACACCCATTCTTCATCCCTGCCCCCTGCCCTCCTTACCATCCACCCACCTCACAAATCCCTTTTTTTTTTTTTGGAACATGTTTTCAGCATACATAACGTCTACCTATGTGTAGTAATAATATATGTGACTCATCATAATTGCTTTTTTCATATCCTGCCTTTTCCCTTCCCCCATCTCCTCCCTCTCTTGATCCTCTTTCCATTTAAGAAATATCTATCTTCCTACTTCTCTTATTATTCATCTTTTATCTTGACCCTCTCCATTTTAAAGTCTAGATTGTACAGCAAAGAAAGTTTCACAGATACAACAACCTCAGCCAGAATGTACCTCAAGGTGCTAAGAGCTTCCTATATTTTGTTCAAAGCTGTTTAGCAAACACATACCACATACACATACCTGGTGTGTACTGGGAACAACAATGTATCATACAGGTGAGCGTAAATATCTACATGCAAGAGTTAATTATATGTAAGGAAGAAGCATGTTACCTATGCCAGAAGGGCATCAAACTTCCTCCTAGAATACCATTCTAAAACAAATATTAAGATTTTAGGGCTTGGATAAAGAACCTGAGTACTTTAAAAGAAAATACACAAATAGCCAACAAATAAAAACATAAATGAAAGCCTAAAATAATTATGAGGGAAATGCAAATTTAAACAACAGTGCGACATTATTTCCTGCCTTTTAGAGTATTATCAAGAAGACAAAAGTTGAGCATTAGCGAGGATGTGGTACAAAGTATTCCTTGCACTTTACTGGTGGGAACCTAAGTCAATACAGCATTGTAAAAACCAGTACAGAGGCTCCTCAAAAAAGCAAAAATCAAAGCTACCCTATGATCCCAGCTTCCTAGGTCTGTGTGTGCCCAAAGGCGCTCGGGTGGGACCAGAAGAGATGTCTGGAGTTCCATATTCTTGGGAACATCATTCATATAGCCAAGTTGTGGAATCAACCTAACTGCTTATCTACCAATGAAGGAACAAAGAAAATGTGGCACATAAACACAATGCACTGCTATTCAGCCTTAACACAGAAGGAAACCCTGTCATTTTTTAATAAGAAGAATGAACTGGGAAAACATTTTGATTCATTAATCGAGAAAAGGCACACACACACAAAAATAATGAATGATGTCACTAACATGCAGGGTGCAAAAATATCAAATTCATAAAAATACAGTGTCAAACAGTGTTTACCAGAGAGGAGAGGTGGGGAGGACTGGAGAAATTTTGGCCAGAGAACACAAAAAATTTGAGTTAGCCCAGAAGAATATGTGCAAGAGATCTAATGTACCTCATGGTGATTGCAGCGAACAACAATGTGTAGATTTTAAGTGTTATTACAAAATAATAAATATGAGAGGTAATGTATAGACTAACAAGCTCAATGTGGGTATCCTACAATGTGTACTATATTACAATATCTTGTACACCAGAAATTTATACAATATTTACTTGATAATAAAAAGAAATAAAATATAACTACCTCGATGCACTCTGTTCAAAACACCTCAAAGAGAAACAAGTGTTTTTTACTCAAAGAACTATCTGATGATCTACAGGACGACACAAGACAGAATGGGTTAAAAATACGAAAATAAATCTAATAATTATCTTGCAGTAGATATTAACAGATTTGTATTCCTCTTGAATGGAATCGTTTAAGAATGACAACGTTTTGAATCATTCGAGTTTAGAGAGTGTCTGAAATTGAGAATCAGGAAGATCCATCTACTCTGAAAAGAAAAAGGATTTAATGTAAATTGCTTAATGAAATTTTGTTCCAAAAATTCTTGGTAAGGGAAGAATATTTTTTAAGCTTCCATCACTGTGTCTATATGAAAGAGAGGACAAAAGAAGCACAAATTAAAGAACACGTGCTCTCTGAAGCTCCATTTTGACACAGGGTTTAAAGATGAGTTAATGGGCAATGAAAGATGAATTTGATGAGTGAAAATTGTTCACTTTAAATAACCTGGTCTAATATTACTATTAATAGGCATACAAATAGTAACGATATAAGATTCTTTACACTTTACATACTATTGGGTCAAAACTTCTTTAGTGTTTTTTGTAAATGAGAAAAAATTTAATGAGAAAATAGTTTTTATGCCTTTCCAACATTTTCACTATAGAAATAATTGATGTTAAGTAACTGCTTAGTTTTAATCCTAATTATTTCAAGGAACTATTTTTATTTTATTCTTCACCTTGATAAATTCTAAAAACTGTTTAAGAAAAGACATATTAAGCAACCAGACCAATAATAGTTTTATGATGATACCAAAGGGTATTTTGAGTAAATGTGCAACTCTATATAGATAATTTAGAATGTATACCTAAACACATTAACTTTCTTATTAGCATTTAATGAACTATCTATAAATTCACTTAAAAGAAAAATTTCAACATGTAATTTATCATCAAGAAAGCTACTTAAAAATAACAGCACAAAGCTGTATTTCCTTTTCCTTTTGCTATTTATTGTCTTGAATATACAAGTCTTCCCAATATAATGAATTATAGTAAATTATGGTGCAACAATTGAATTATGGTAAATAAGTCATGCAGTTTCTACCTATAATGTCTCAGCCTTTTGAAATTCAATAATATTTTATCAGAAATTCTACCCGGCTAGACATGACAATCTTAAAAACTATCCAAGAAGTACTCAAAGGTGATTGTTTGAATAGTAATGTAGATGGAACATGTTAATGTAAAAGTTCAAAATCAGAAACTTTTTGAGTACCTCTATGATGCACAAATATAAACTTCCATATCTGATCTCACATGTACAATGCAGTAAAAACATAGACACACTAAAAATATTGTATAAAAAGATCTGGCTATGTACATATGCTGTACATAAAATATAAATGAATTTCATGCTTATACTTGGGTCTAATCTTCAAGATATCTTAGGATGTGTATACAAATATCCCATGATCCCCCCAAAGTTTAATACACTATCAAAATATTTTGGATAAAGGGTACTCAAGCTATATACTTATCATATTGTTGTTTTAGGATGCTGCCTGAGAAGGTATAATAAAAATAACTCTGAACTTCCCCCAAATATTATGAAGTAAGGCAGTTGGTTATCAAAATTGCAAAGCAATTGATTAAAAATAGCTACTTAGGAAAGGATACTTTCAGTGTATAATTTTTTTTCTACGGAAAAACAGATGCATTGGTATGAACCAAGTCTCAATACATCACCTCACATCAAATTATTACCTTATGATCTTTATCTCCAGTTGAATTTAGTGAGAACTTTGAGAAGTAGTTATGCTTAGATTAGGTCTAAAATGAGGTCTGGTGGATGAGATTAATGCCCTTCTAAAGGAGGAAGAGGGGAAAGTGGCTATCTCTTTCCACCACTTGAGGTTACAGATAGATGCCTTTGTCAAACCAGGAAGAGACAAGGACTTCAACAAACATAATATCCCTGTACCTTAACCTGAGATCATCAGCTTCAAACCAGTAAGAAAGAAATGTCCACTGTTTAAACTACCCAGTCGATAGGATTTTGTAATAGAGTCCTGAGTAGACTATGACATATATTTACTGAAAAAATCTGAAACATACAACAAATACAAATTAGTAATGTAACTTAAAACATAACTCTCGCCTACCTCCCAGACATGAAAGGGTTTACACAACCCAGTAGATTCTTCAGTGTTTCTTTTATGCATGTTTAATAGGTAAAAGACATTTTATTCTACATGTTGTTTTAAAGCTGCTTGCATACTGTCATTTTAATTTTATACAATATAAATATTTATTCACATATCTGATTTTGTATCTAAAGTTTCATGAAACAAATTACTGAAGGAAATGATGCAATGCTGTCAAGAGATTTCATATATAGACTTTTTTAAAAAAAAGACTGCTACTTTATAAATTTCTACTATATTTTCTTCAACACTGATTCTAATGTACTCTTTAAATCTGAAAGTCAAAATTAAGGAACAAAAACCAATTGAATTATTCATAAACCAACTAATGTAGTTTACCATATTAACAGATTTAAAAAGAAAATATATGATTAGCATAGATGAAGAAAAAAAGGTCAAGAAAACCCAAAATCTATTTATAATTAACTGTTGGCAAAGCAGAAGCCTGATAGGTTTGTAGAAAGCCCATGTCATTATCTAGTGTTAAATGACTTCATGATTTTCTAGTAAAACCAAAGACCAGATCAAAGTTTCCTCTCTAATCACTTCTATTCAACATTTAGCATACCTTCTGTTATATAATAACTAGAAAAATTAATAAAAAAACAGTCCAATTTGATAGCAGAAGACTGTTTTATCCCATATAATCTATTAAGAAGACATTAAATGTGAATTTTAACAATTTTATAGGATCATAATTAAAAAATCACATTTATATACTACAAAAACATGTTTCTATATATTACCAGTTGGCAACTGGAAATTTAAATTAAAACAACCATAACATTTGCAATAGCCTGGAGGAAAAAGGAAATAGAAGACTTGGGGGTAAATTTAACAAAAGGTGCACAAAACTTTCTGGAAAAACCACAGGAGATTCCTGAGAAAGAATGAAGAACCAAAAAAAAAAAAAAAAAAGGACAGATCATTATGGATTGAAATACTAAACAGTTAGTAAAACAATCCTACTCTAAACAACAGAATAATCAGATGGAGAACAGCCCATAGCTCACTGTGTATCTATATCTATTCCTGTCTTTATCTTTATCTACATAAAAGAATTAAGATATATAGAAGATCCAAGAGAAATATTTGTGCCCTTTGGCTGAACACAAAAAATCTCAATCACAAAATTATGATAAGATAAATAAAATATACACAAAAATGAAAAAGTAAGCTACTGATAAGAACATGTTTTACAAACATATTTCATACATGTAAATAACTTAAGACTCAATAAAGAAACTTTTAATATGGAATTGTTACTGCAGCCAATGACATGTGTCCCTAACAAACAGTACTTCAGGAAAACAGAGCAGTGGTTAGATAGGCTCGGAGCCCACCAAGGCCAGGTTTGTTCTGAGGAATGCAAAAATCGTGCACATTGAAATCTAGGCTGATGCACCTGGCATCAGTCTCCACTTTGTTTAGAACAGATTACTCTATGTTGAGTTGTTGGGGTGAAGGAAGAAAGGAGGGCGATTGAGGACACAGAAAATCCAATCAGGAGCAATTGAAACTTCAGCGAGAGACACCAGTGTACTGCGCTGGGGTAGAGTGACTAACCCAAGTGTATTCAGAAGGTCCGTCTAGATGAAACAGAAGGAGAAAAAAGGGATAAAAAGTCAAGGATTACTAAAATCTGGAGCCTGCAGAACTGAAAGCTGATATTACCATTAAAACTGGGAATAGTGAGAGAAGAAAAGATCTCTTTGGTTTTGAGCATCTTATTTTCAGATAGTTAGAAACATGGAGCTGAGATAGCAAGTAGGCAGCTGGAGCCTGGAGTTTTCAGAACACTACTGTGCTCATCGATAGCACATTGATGTTCTTCCACGTACATGGGAACGTATTTAGAGCTGCAGGACTCACTGAGATTGTCAAGGTCACAGAGAGTACAGGTCAGTGGCTTTCAGCTGCAGCCAACTTTTCCTCGGGCTGCATGTGGCAATGCCTGGACACTTTTCAGTCAGAATCGAGGAACATGAGGCTCTTGTGGCACCCAGCAGGTACATACCTGAGACACAGCTGAACATCCTGCGATGCATGGACAGCCACACACTGTCCTGGAGGTTTTCATGGACCTGTTTATGTCCTCAGCAGAGTCAGGAGTAGGGTAGTTTAGAGTTGGTGCAAGTGGAGAGGGCAACAGATCTAAGGCCTCGGGAGCTCCAAATTTAAAAAGGTAGAACAAAAGGGGAAATTAGCACAGGAGTTGCTGAGGGAAGGGTTGTGAGGTCAAAGGACAAAGATATGGAATCTGCACAGCAGAATGAAGAAGAATGGAGCAATAACATGTGTCCAGCACTGTCACCAGAAAAATAAGATGTTGAGAAGTGATCATTAGATTTATCAATGGAAAAGTCATTGGTAATATTAAAAAAGCAGTTTGGGTAGAGTAATGAGAGGTGAATGCTGTACCCTAATTATTAGCAACACATTTTCTACTCTGGTTATTGCTAAATAGTGAATCAAGACATATTATGTACAGGTACAAGCTCCCTATGAGGACTGTGATGTATAGATATATCCATATTTTATATCTAAGACATACCAATAAATTTTTCTAAAAGTGAAATTAAAATTCATACGTAGTTATAAGCATACCATGGCTAATCCACTACCGTCTGACCTTCTTATAAATCAATTGGATACACTGATACCTTGGTTATCAAATGGCTCCAAGCTCGAACTTTTCATTATTCAAACAGCAAAGTTTGAAAAAAGCCTGATCAGTGTAACATCGCTCTATAATTGAACCAAAAATCCAATTTGAAAAACAGGGACAGGCCAAGAATGAATCATATCACTAGAAAATGTTTAACATGTGTGTTAGCAAGTTAAAACATTCATCATTATGTGGGTTTTTTAAATTTTATTTGCAAAAATTATGGTAACTATGACTCCAAAGGTAGTGATGCCAGCAATGAAGGTAAGAGGAAAACTGAAATCCACGACAGAGTTTTTAAAAAATCATTGTGAAATTTGTAAAAGTTTTGGAAAAATAAATTTAAAAGTATAATTTTGGAGCCTCAGAACCAGTGACTTGGTTTTCCTTTATTACTTATGGGAAAAATATGTTCAGTTCCTGAATTTTCTGGTGTTCAAAGACTGAAGTTTGGAGCTAATAGAGTTTGACAATCAAGGTATCACAGTACTTTTAAATGAGATGACTGTCACCTGCTTGGTCCATCCCATTTTCCACTATACAACTTGCTAAATCCAGCAGGACAAAATGAGTATCTTTTCAGAGTCATAGCAATTTTTACTTTGAGGAATAATATTTATCAAATATTATTTCAATATCAAATTTTCTCATTCTCAAGCTTAAAAAAGACCATCAAAAATAAAATTACCTCAAATTATGAATAGATAACATGGTAGGTTTCAATAAACAGAAGTGCATATTTTATGTCTTTACTTTGAGTGGCTTAAACAAGCCCCCTCTGGTTTAATGGCTGTATACATTCTTCACAGCTATTCACACAAGAACGTCTCAGATGACTCTGGAAGCTGTGGCTTTAAGGTAATCTGATAAACTATATCCACATCACAGATAGCAACTCATCCCATAGGCAGAAACGATCAGCATGCATTGTATCACCTCAAATGGTTTGCTTGGAGTTTTCTACTACTATTTCCTCTTACTGAGAAAATTTGGAGAAACTTGGCAATCAGTTTGACTTTCGTGATCACAGTATACAGAGTATTGACAGTGGCAGGAATTCTACCACAAGTGCTTTATTGCTAATGATTCTGAAGGGGGAAATATTAACTATAAAGCCTATGAGAAAATAAAAGAACTTTTTTATCCTTAGCTAGAACTCAGCAATTGGATCTAAACTTTATCCTTACTGAATTCAGTAGAAGCCAGGGCTAAAACTTCGATGAAGTAGTTATACAATATCAGTTCTATCGTTTTCTTTGGAGTTAGAAAAGACAGTGTGCTGGGAAAACAGAGTTTTTTTCCTCTCCTGGATCACGCAACTGAAGTGCGTGCCTATTGCCACTGGATGGCAACCAAAGATATGTAAAAGGCAGAAAGGCTGCGAGCAAAGATGTTCCGCGTTATGGAAGGATTTAGAAAGGATCTTTTAGAAAAACAAATATATCCTGTATATAAAATAAATATATGTGTGTGTGTGATTACAATATAGCCAGTGAATGAAATGACAACTGTTTAATTGAAGTACCTTTTGACAAATTATATTTTAAGAAAAATTTTATAAAGTAGTGCTAGCCTGATTCTTTTTCATCAGAACCGGCTCAAAGTGTAATAAATTTTTTAAAGTACAGCTTCAAAGGTATCTCTTTGATGCAATGTTCATTAAGGAAAGGAAGAGTAGGAGAGTGTGGGAGAGGGTATTGTTTACAAAAGATTATGGAAGGAGAGGTTCTCAAGGTGAAAAATCACTATCTTTGGAAAACAGAGAAAGATTTTAACCCTCAGACCTTAAGCTCAATAATTCTATGAAGGGTATTGTTTTATTTACTGCACTCCTGACATACAAGATGAGGGAAAACAGGATTGGTGAAAGAGAAAAACTGAACTAATTCAGCAGAATTGTCAACTGTTTCATCAGACCTACAAAAGACACAAATCTATTCTATTATACAAGCAGATAAACTACAATTATGTTTATCGTTAATTGTCGACAAAATGCTTCCTATATTACCTTTTACTTAATTCTTTCAGTTTTTCTAAAGAAATAAATCTTATAAATCAAAGCGTATGTGAAATCAAATGTGCACAGTTACTATCACTGTAGAGGGAGCCTTTTCTTGGCTTAATCTTTCCATGCACCCTTCCTTCAAACTGATAGAGCTGGACAATAAAATGCAACTTCAAAATGACAATAACCACCCTTTTTTGATAAGCATGCATCCTTATGCAAGTCAGTGACAGATCAGGCTGGAAAATGGAACAAGATCAGGTCAATAATGACTATGAAAATGAAACTTTCAATACACTCGTGCCCAGGCATGCAAGACTCTATGCCTCAGAAGATCAAAGAGAAAGAGAGAAAAAATGAACCTATCTCAAGCATTAGAAATAGCTTCTCTTATTTAGTCTCATATAACTTTTCTTGTTACACTTCCAATTTTATAAAGAGAATGCTTACTTTTAAATGTAGAACTGATAGAAGATTGCGTGGATGGGATATATATATGGATTCAGAACAAGAAAGATTATATATCTATTACATCAAGAAAAATACAGTTTTTTTATTTCCTAATACATTGTATTCGTAGCAGACTTTGAAAAATGTAACACTGAATTATATATAAAGGGAGAATGATAAAAGTAAATAATAAAATTATATATAATTGAGCAAGTAAAAATTATTCTATGAGAAAAGTAATTTACTTTCTTTACTGTTATTTAACCCATAGTTGAATTTTACTAGAAGAGTCTATAAATAACAGTAACACTTCTGACCTTTTAGCAAATCTCCAAAACATGCTCTGAGTTTAAGATCCCAATCAGGTATTAGGAAATAATTGTGGATAATACAGTTTCTGAATTAATAAGGTAAAGGACTAGTATTTAGAAAACTAACATTGAGGTAAGGATAATGTAATAAGGAAAATGGAAAAAATGGAGGTAGAAAAGAATTTCTTAAAATATAATCAAAATTCCAGCCTGGCATGGTGGGTCATGCCTGTAATCCCATCAGAGGGATTGCAGGAGGCAGAGGTGGGATGATTGCTGAGTTCAAGGCTTGCCTGGGCTACATAGTGAGCTCAGGGCCAGCATGAACTACAAAGCAAGGTCCTGGCTCAAAAACAAAACAAAAAAAGTTCCAAACAAGGTCCATAATTAATAGAAAAGGAATCTGGGAAGTTTCTCCAAGGCATTCAATCATAAGGTGAGTGCTGAAGACCAAAAGTTTAAGGTAGAAAAGAGGGCAAAGACCAACCTTTTACAAAGAGAAGATTAAGCTCAAATTCATAGAGCATGAAATCAAGTGTTGAATATGGAAAAGTCTGAGTAGTTAGATTGATTAATCATAAAGTACAGGCAATAGGTGAGATTGGAAACTTAGATAGACTTTAGGTCTTGAATTTCATCTGGAAAAGCATGGGAAATATCAAGGAATTTAACAATGAGATCAGTCTGATGATCGTTTTGTATTTTTGGAAAACCACAGTGTATCGTGTGCCATGTTACACAGGTAAATTACTGATCAGAATCCCAGAGATGTCGTCATAAAGCCGAGAGAATGCAGAAGGAGGAATTGGTCTGGAGCTTACTTAACTGTGGAAAATGAAGAATTGTCAGTTTAATGATCAGTTTAACTTTTGCTTTGTATAATTTATCAAGTTGGCTACTCAACTCAATCTGGTAATATAAGAACTGGTAAGAACTCAAAGTTATTTCTCTGTAAGATGTTGTAATAGCAAGAGGACCAATTTGGCCACCTGCTATTTTCATAGCAAGACATATTTTATTCATTTTTAAGAATTCTGAAAAGTCTTCTATAAAGTTTGTTTGTAAGAGTCTGTGACCTCTGAGGAAATGAGGGAAACATTCAAGATCCTTTAAACTGCTGTCGGCATTGAAGGAGCACTTTATGAGGCTGAACTTCCCTAGACGCTTGAGCTTCCGTACACTTGTGAAGAAAGGGCAGCCTGCCGAGCGCGGAGTAAGTGCATCCTCTGAAAGTCCAACAGTTACACGCTGCAATCTCACTTGAAGGAGCTGCCGATCGTACTCTGAAGCTGTCTTGAAGAAAATGAGATTTTAGAAAGCGGTTTTACACAAGGGAAAAAGTAATGTAAGTCCACATATTAAATGAAACCAAATAGAGGCAGGGACTTCCTATCAGAGACCTCAATTTACTTAAAATCCATCTCAACCCCGGATAATTTTTTATCTAATAGATAAGAAATTCTGTCAAGGCTGGAAATATAAGGAACACATCACTAACCTTACAAGGACTTCACAAGATATAATTGTCTGTGTATATCTAAGTAATGAGATCAGAAATTAGGCACTGATATTTGATAATCTGTCATTTCAAATAGTATGAGTTACACGTTCATGAAACTTCATATCAAATAACTCCTCTGTACCCACAATGAAGCTGAAAGAGTTAACCGTGTCTTGCTTTAGATCAGGAACTCTCAAAAGACAACAGCACGATGCAGTACAGCAGGCAACTTATTGTTCCCTATAACAAGCACTAGCTCAAAAAGAAAGAAAAAAATCAATAAATAACACAAAGGGGGAAAAGAAATAATTTTGTGTTTTAGACAATTACCTCCTTAAAGCTCATCAGGAATAGAGAACATACTTCTCAAATGAAGATGAAAATTAATAGAAACGTCAATTCAATATTATACAGTAAAATGATAACTAGTGATGTGGCGGAGGAAGAAGAAAGGTAATCTCCCCAAAATGAGAAAGGATTTGACTGTTTAGATGATAATGAATTATACAGTCTTCAAGGTTAAAGGTTAGCAAAGAAAGCTCTAAAAGCAATTTTATTAGCCAGTTACACATAACAACAGAAAAGTGGGTATACATTGGCAGAGGCTTTTGAAGATTATGTAGATTTATTTTCAGGTGGTTCCATGATGTGTGGCTCTGGGTTGGTGTTTGAACGTTAAACCTCATCACGGTCTTCTTACTTATTACCATCAACATTTTTAAAATATCCATATTTCTAGTGAAAGTATCTGTTATGTTTTAGAGTGAAAAAATATACTAGGTATTTCCATATCCATTCATTTAGTAGATCATCACTGACACATATTTTATTAGCACTATAATGCCATTAACAGAAGTAACAGGGGCTCTGGCGTCAAATAGTTGCTGACAGTATCTTGAGTTAGTGACTTAGATCTCCAACTTCACTTTCCTTTTCTGAAAATAATGACCATAGTAACTTTCAATAGAGTTGATCTAAAGAGATAAATAATACAAGGTACTTAGCTATGCTGGGCTTTGAGGAAGCCGTAATGTTCATTAATCAAATAGACATAATCCTAATATTGATATAGACAGTTCCCTGCTAAGAACTTTATATAAACAAATGAAGCCGCATTAACATTGATAATTTCTAGCTCATTGTGCCTGGTTTTCTTATACCTAGATGATACCC
The DNA here is from genome assembly GCA_004025085.1 of Thryonomys swinderianus. Classification (NCBI taxonomy): domain Eukaryota; kingdom Metazoa; phylum Chordata; class Mammalia; order Rodentia; family Thryonomyidae; genus Thryonomys; species Thryonomys swinderianus. The sequence goes on along the minus strand of PVIC010031563.1, from coordinate 3,987 downwards.
CCTACACTCATAGTCCCAGCATAACTTTGAAAAATATATCTGAACTTCAGAGGAAGAAGTAAAAGCAGCTAAGAAGCTTATTACAAGATGCTCAACATCACTGGTCATTCAAGAGATCCGGAGAAAAACAACACTCAGATTTCATCTCACTCCACAAAGAATGCCTGCTATCTCAAAATTAGCCAGCAACAAATGCTGTTGACGCTGTGGGGAGGAAGGAACCCTTCTCCACTGTTAGTGGAAATGTAGACTGGTACAACCACTGTGGAGATTCTTCAAAAAACTATTATGAGAGGTCCCACTTGACCCTGCTATTCCCCTGCTCTGAATACACATGAAAGAATTAAAAGAGTCATATCATATCGCAGCAACATACATGCACACATATTTATAGCAGCTCAGTTTCTGATAGCTAAATTTTGGAAACAACCCAAATGCCATCAATGGGAGACTGGATAAAGAAGATTATTTTAAATAAAATGGAGAATCATTCTTCCATAAAGAATTATAAATTTACATCAAATGGATGTACCTTGAGGACATACTCATAAGTGGAATAAATAGGTCATGTGTGTAAATACCATATCTTTTCTCTTGTACAAGAAACTTAAGATGTAAATGAGTTCTAAAATGTATGACAGATATTGTGAAGTAGAAAATATTCAAAGGGAAAAGGGGTGAGGGTAAGTGAAGATGGGAAAGAAAAAAATCTAATAGTAAAAAGAGGAGGCAAAACTTATATATTTATAGGAGATAGTAGGGTTGTAGGGTGGGCAGGGGAATGGGAAAAAATGAGAATTTAGTTGTGTCATATACTGATACAAATTCTCAATGTTGAGTGTGATCATGATATGCATATAAAGTATACCAATAAAATCAATTAAAAAGAAAAAGACCTCAGTTTCTCGATCGTGAAATATTCTAGAAAAAGTGACAGTCATCTGATCTAGTGATTGAAGTGTGTCTTAGGTAAATGTTATCAGAGAGACATATATTAAGTGTAAGGGACCCCAGGGAAGGAAATGGCCTGTTGATCGAGCCTTACAGAAAAGTGACAGCCAGCCTTGGTTTTTAATGATTCAAAAAAGGATACTTCCACAAGACAGAAAGGCTCATTTCAGCCCACACAAATGTGATGGGCCATGTGTTGTGCCCGGGCCAGAGACGTATGGAAGAGAGGAAAGAGGTAGGTCTGGAGCTACAGAAGGTCATACTGTGAAGGCGTTTATAAGCACTGGGTTGCACTGTTGATTTTTTAAACAACAATCACCTATGTGGGGAAATAATTCACAAGGAAGGCAGCCGGTGGGTGTAGTAGAATTCTATTTTAAAAGCACAGAGCACCTGGGAGACGAAGGCCCGAGAGCAACAGAAGTGGGGGATAAAGAGACAGCAGACCAAGGGCAAAGGAGGAGTCCAACTGCAAGCTCAGTTCCTGGCCAGGACTGTCTAACTCTGTACACATTGTTAGCTGGTGCAAAGTCACACCTTTTGGTAATTTGTAACATAGACAAACCGAAATTGTAACCCAAATGATAGCAAAATACTGAGTCTGAGAAAAAAGTCCTTAAGTCAGTCCCATATTTGGCTACCAGATGTCAATGCATATTTTTCTCTGTAATTTATATAAATTTTAAAATTTGTTTCACAGGAACTACAATATACACCTGCACTTAGAAATTAATATAGTAATAAAATCCTTGGGTTTCGAAGAATCACTTTTATAAGTTGTTTTCACATTAACGAATATGCCAGAATAAACATGCTTAAAACTTGTATTACAACAATACACATGAAAAAGATGATGCTAAACACATGCTTTTCTATATGCCTGGCAATTATGTTTTATATACTCATAGTGTGTTCTTCACATCTCGTTTTGGGTAGAGAGTGAGAGGATGGTTAGGTTGGCAACACCGTGTACTACAGGGTCTGCTGCCCCTCATGCTGCACATGGGATCGCTGCTGAGGCCAAACACAGCAGGAAGACCAGCAGCAGCTCCATGAGAGCAGCTCTTTCCTGCAGGATGTGCTCAAGGCCTTTTAGAACTTGCAGGACACTATAAATAACTCCCCACATCGCAAATTATTATACAGACTAAAATATGTGATAACCTGGAGTTTTTCTAGGTCATTGTTATGAGGTAGATGGCTATACATCTCATTAACTCTTAAAAAATTTCGTATTGTGATTAAAGTATGTTGTACATACACATCATGATCACACTCAACATTGAGAATTTGTACCAGTACATGACATGACTTAATTCTCATTTCTTCCACTTTTTTCGCTTCATCTCTCAGTCTCACATGGCTCCTTCATTCCCACCTCTCCCAAGCCCTCAAACCTTGCCCTGTACTCACATGGCCCTGTTCTCAGTGGGAACTTTTTCCTTATGAGCTCTATTTCCCCTTACAGCTCTTTACTTCATGTGGAACGGTCTGTCTTAGCCCGCCCCTTCTCTTCTAGCTAGCTGCTACTCCCCGCAGGTCTCTGGGAAAGTCATTCTGTTAAATCACATCTCCAACAAGTATATGGTAGTTGGAGAGATTTACCGAGGGAAGTGTTCTCATCTGCTCAGGTGACTGCTGAAGTCCTTAGTGTCAGAAGCAAGATAAAACAGAAAGTCCAAGCTGTGCGGGGCAAAAAGAAAAAAAAAAAAAGATGGGGAGGAATCTCAGCTGGAGTCAGAAGTTCTCTGATTCCACAAAAATGACATTAAACCCAAATTGCACCGTGGAGATGATTCCACCTGGAGGTAGAGGGGGTCATGCTAGTGAAACTCAGTGGACACCTCAGGAACGGTCCAGGGAGGCAGTACGTGGACTCCAGGCTGGGTGGCCACTCTGGGAAGATGGTCCAGGATACGAATGTTGTCAAATAGCCTTCTGGGGGGATAGATTTGCCAGTGCAGGTTTATGGGAGAGAGGGGATGGAAGAACTAATAGTGTCCACTAGAGTACGTTACTGACTCTGCCTCAAAAGCCTCTTCAGGATTCCCGTCTCCTACATACTTGTGCACATGCGGCACACACGCTGTCACTTTCATGGTCCAAGACCATGGCTGTGTGTCATTCAGACCTATTCATGGGCCTATCCCACAGTGGCCGCCTGACAAAGGTTAGTTTATAATGACAGAGCGAGCTGCCCATAACAAATTCTTCAATAGGACATTTCTTTGGAAGTAGCTTACAGTCTTCAAAAATGTCAAATAATTTGTACTTGTTTGTATGTCATTAAAAGTCACGAACAGATACAAATTTTTAAGGTTGAATATGATCATAATGTACATGTAAAATGTACTAATAAACTCAATTTTTAAAAGTCATCTATTTTTTGGAGATGGGGAAGAGAAAGGCTTACTCATGTGTGTTATTAACAAAAACCCTCTGGGAGGTGTGGTTTGTCTCTACATGGTTTTAGCCATAAATAGGTCTTCAGTTTATTTTGAATTAAAACCCAACTTTTGTTTCATTGGTGAAATCTTCATGGAGCTCAATACTTTGTCATCTGGGCTAGAAGGAGGTTTCCAGAGAGGAAAGCAATGCATTTGCAAGTAAAATGAACAGGAAACTGCTAATTAGGCATCCCAAAGCAACAATTTTTTTTTTTTTTTTGGCCAGGAACAGCACTTAAATGTTTTTAAAGATAAGTAAATAATAATAATAATAATAAGTAAAACTTGACAGTAAAATAGTCCCCAAAAGATATTTTTGAGAAAGCATGATGAATTAAGTCAATGTGAGAACTAATGGATCAAGCCTGCCTCTTGCTTTCTGTATTGACTTGGATAGAGTCCCAAAGAAAAGCTCACTTGCATGTCTGCCTGAATAAATTTCTAATTAGCTGCCCAGTGCTGAAGCTTTTAAATTCTACAAATAGCTTATCTGCTGGTCTGGACTAGACAAGAAACTTTTAGCCAAAGAATTTTTTAAACTTGTAAAACCAAATGATGTTGAAAACGTTTTTGTTTGAAATAGAAATCT
>PVIC010031562.1:0-21248 GCA_004025085.1 Thryonomys swinderianus | reverse complement strand
AGGCTGGCCCTGAGCTCACTATGGTGCCCAGGCAAGCCGCCGCGAACTCAGCAATCCTCCCGTCTCTGCCTCCCGAGTGCTGGGATTACAGGCGTGAGCCACCACGCCCAGCATTATATGTGGTAACCGGGGATCGAACTCAGGTCCTTACGCTTGCGAGGCAGGTGCCGGAACCACTGAGCTAACCCTCCGGCCCAACCCTCCTGGTTACTCTTAATGTCCTCAGTCTTGAAGGGGGAAGGGAGAGCCTAGATAAATTTAGGGCTAATAAACCTTGTTTTGCCAAATTTCCTGAATGATTGACATATGTGTCTCCAAAGTTTTAAGGCATAGGATATGAAATTAAACCCAAGTTCTGTTTTGTATTTAGTTACCAATGGAGTATTTGTAGGCCAAAGGGAAGAGTCTTTTTTTTTTTTTTTTCAGTACTAGGGATCAAACTCAGGACCTTGTGATTGTGAGGTAGGTGCAGTGCCACTGAGCTACATCCCCAGCTGCAGTCCTGTGTTTTAGGGAAAAACACTTTATTTTCTTGTCAGTACTTAGATCGAACACAGGGCTTTTGCATTAAGCCACATCCCCAGCCATTTTTTTTTTTTTTTGAGACAGGGTCTCGCTCTGTAGTTCAGGCTGGCCCTGAGCTCACTATGTAGCCCAGGCATGCCTGGAACTCAGCAATCCTCCTGCCTCTGCCTCCTGAGTGCTGGGATTACAGGCATGAGCCACCATGTCCGGCACTGTGGTATGTGGTGTTGATTGCTGGTGGGCGTGAGCCACCACGCCCAGCATTGTATGTGGTTACCAGGGATCGAACTCAGGGTCCTGCACTTGCGAGGCAGGGGCTGGAACCATTGAGCTAAATCTCTGGCCCTCCCCAGCCCTTTTATAATTAAATTTAACTTAAAATTTTGAGATAGGGTCTCATTAAGTTGCTAAGTTGTCCAGTCTGGGCTTGGACTTGTGATCCTTCTGGCTCAGATTCCCAGAGTACTGAGATTTACAAGCATGTCACCATGTCTGGCAAAAACCCCAAAACAGGAGATTTAGTTCAGTGATGCTGCACCTTCCTGACAAGGGCAAGGTCCTGAGTGTGATCCCTAGTACTGGCAAAAAACAAAACAAAACAGAACAATAACAACAACAACAACAAAACCCAAACAAACAAAACTCCCAAACAGAAAAACACTTTTAAGTCTCGGATAGCTCTTGAAGAAAGTCTTAGTTAACACTTTTAATGAGTAACAGGTTAAGAGCCATGGAGTTTGTCTTTTGTCCCTGGAGTGGTGTCTAGTCGTGTCTTGACGTGATTATGTCACCTCTTTCCCAGGCTGAGGGTGGTACTGATTGGGCTTGTGGGGGTGGCAGATTTTACCTACGCCATCGGGATGCTATGAACTGTAGAGTCCATGCCTGGGAGTGAGGAGGCAGCAGGGAGGACTCCTGAGAGGTGGTAGCTCTTGTGTTAAGCCTGGTAGGAAGGTTGAGATCTCAGCAGGCAGAGAAGTGGAGAAACAAAGGACCCAAGGCCTAGGGATCTAGGGTCTTTATCTAGGGTCTGGCTGTCTACGAATTGTGCCTACAGTATAGAAAGACAGAAGGGCAAATATGCATCCTCCACGCAGCAAGTAAAGCCACAAGTTGTCCCAGGCTGTGGAGCCCCAAAGGCCAGCCTCACCTGTGAGAGAAGGGTAAGACCCTGCAGCCTGTCCACTCAGCGGCACCTTGTCACCTTGATAACTGGCTCTACTTTGCCAATTGTAAGGTGAGGAAGCATGGCTACTCAGACTTTCCATAAGGAATTTAGCCTGCATCCCTGCCTTGTTTTGCAATAAGAGGTGGCCCTCGGAAAGCTTTCCTTTGGGAATCAGTTCATTTACGTAAGTTTGCCTGGTGGCTGGACACTGCCGGGAAAGAACAACCCCTCCTGGCCCCTGGGAGCAGTGCTGCACCTGCAGGGATTGGTGGACCGATGCCCAGCCTTGCCTGCAGCTGAGAGCTCCCTTGTGGTTAGGCCGCGGGACAGAACTGTGGTGCCCATGGTAGTGACTTGCTTGACCCTTTTTTCCCTCCTTCCCCGCCTCCCTGCTGGTGCTTCTCTCATTCCCTTCCCCAGTGAGGCAGCTCCCTGCTAGTTCTCTGCCTGGAGCCTGCCTCTCATCGAACGCATGCGCCTTGCTTTGTCTCCTGGTCACCACGAGCACACACCGCGGTGCCGTTTCCCAGTGATGTGTGTGTTTGTGGGAAGCACAGAACAGTCTGGCCTAGTGTGGGCGGTCCCTCTGAGCATCTGAATCCACGAACCCAAAGGAAAAATTTTGTCTTTTCCTTTAGAGGCTCCTCGTTGGGTCCCTGCTCACAGCTGTCCCCAAACCAGTGTAGCACAAAAGACAAAGAAATACTAGGTGTTTTCCCCTTCTGCTGATGAAGCTTTTCTAGAAGGTGACCTACAGGAAAGTGTTGTAACCTGGGCTCACTTAGCCGAGGCTCCTTCTCCTCTTGGCCCTTCTGTATCCACAAGTGATCATGACCTGGAGCCAGCATGGCTGCCCGCCTGCTAGGGAGCCCCTCTTGTGGAGGGGCAGGCTCCAGAAAGGAAGCCCCTTCTCCTAGGTTACCAGGGTCTTGCCTGAAGTTCCTCTTGGGACTTGTCTATCATCATCCTTCTTTGGGTTACAAGAAGCCAGACATGGTGGCACACACCTGTAGGCCTAGTACCCTGGAAGGCTGAGGCAGGAGGCTCAAACATTTGACCCCAGCCCGGACAACTTACCAATAAACTGCTTCAAAATTAAAAATTTTAAAAAGGGGTTGGGATATAGGTTGGTGTGAGGCTCTGGGTTTGATCTCCAGTAATGGAAAAAAAAAAAGTAACAATTCTCAGCTCCCTGCTCCTTAGAACAAGAGTATAAGGGCTGTTTGTTCCTGCTGGCCCCATGGGTGAGCTGCCTCTTTTCAGAGTTTCTAATTACTCCTTACTTTGCACTTGGGAGAAACAGTTGGTTTTGCAGGTAGACAAAGCCTTTCTCAATGAGGTCCCAGTGTCTGACCAGAGGGCCAGCAGGCCGGGAGAAGAGTGCAGGCAAGGGACACCCAGGAACCTGTGGACAAGGTGGGTACCGACAGGCTCATTCCAAGAGCCGCATGTCAGCCTTGGCCTGCTGCTGGTATGCCATAGAAGCTTCATAGGGCCAGGTTTGAAATGAATGCGTGAAGCCATCTCTGACACGTGGTCACAAAGAGAGTGCCGTCTTGCAGGGGACCCTTCCACACAAGGACTTCATTTGGGGGATTCCTCTGCCTGTCCTTGCCTATCTCTGTTATTTTCTCCTTTGTACTTCAGCCAGACTTGGTTTTTCAAGGCCCAGACAACCGGAGAAATAACTTCTTCCGGGCACAGGAGCCCCAGACATCTGGATTCACACTGTGGGTCCTTGTGGTGGGCTGAGTAGGGCAGGCTCCCTCCTATCAGCACTGCCAGAACATCATCACCATGACGCCTGGGAGTGCTGTCCTAGCAGGGAACGGAGGGCCTGGCCTGCTGCAGGCCTGTGGATCGGCTGGGACCAGGAACATGTGGGACAGCCGGACTGCTGGCCTGTTGGGCCAGAGAGACAGGCCTCCCTGCTGCCTCAGACTCCCTCCTCAGTCCCTACTCCGGGCCTTTCCAAATCTCACAGGCACTGGAATGTCCCCTCCCCCACCAGGTTACAATGCAGACCCTGGGTCCAGAGATCTGGGGTGGGGCCTGGTGCCAGGATTCTGCAGCTGCCCCAAGGGCCGCACTTGGGCCTAAACCCAGTGCCGGTGGATCTGATGAACCGCAGCTGGGTTTGGAGCTTGGTCTCAGACTTGAGGTGATGATTGTGAGTGGCTAGCTTTACCGTGGAAGAGCTCCAGTCCCTGTCTTTTGGGGTCATCCACCGGTCCACAGAAAGGAAATCAGCAGCCTGAATTTCGGGAAAACATCATTATTTTAAACTGTCCTGTCCCTTCTCCAGCCCTCTGAGTTACATAACGTGCCCTTGGTGGAAATGCTGACAATGCCATTTGGGTGGCTGGAAGCCAATTTCGAGCTGTGTATTGCTGGCAGCAGGGCTGGGGTCAGGGAAGGGGACGGGTCTGGGGAGGGATTTAAGGAGAGAAAGGGGCCGAGCAGATGGAGAGGGCAGGAGGGCCAGGGTGGCCAGGGCCTGGGGATGAAGCCGATTGGTGTGTCAGCAAAATCTGTCACTGGCTTTAGTGATTGGAAAGGCAGACACGTTCTTTCATCTCTGTTAATCCTTATCTGATACAGAGGATTTTCCTGCCATTAAATCTGGAGAAAGCAAAATAAGCACTGAAACCTGCACAAGCAGCCATTCCTCTTTGCCTCTGCTCTCCCTCTACCCCCAGCCTTCACTGCTTGGTGGCGCCACTGTTGGCATCTGCGACCGCAGGGTGGAGAGATGGAGGGCTTGGGGAAGCCGAGGGGCAGTGGGACCAGGCAGACCCCCAGGGCGGTTAGCAGCCTCAGGGCTGCCTGGGGCCATCTCCCCTCTGTCCATGTTCTTGCTGGGTCACCAGTGGTGGCATCTGAGTGTGTCAGAGTCTTGGCCTGGTGAAGGCTTTCCAGATGGGCCCCGGCTGTTGGTTCGGGGGGACTCTGACTGGCTGTTGTGGCCGGTTTCTCCTAACCCAATCCCAGGGTCCTTGGGGAGGAGTGAGTGTGAGGAAGGGGACGAGGGGACGCATTAGGGAGGAGGTGTGGAGGTGCAGGGATGGTTCTCAGGGGAGCTCTTCTGGGTATCTGGCTACCTGGATCCCATAACTGGGTGTTTCTAAGCCACCAGGTGTGTGGACGCCGAGGGATGCTGGTCCTGCTTCTGCACGGTGAGTTCAGCTGTCTGTGGGTGCGGGCTTGGGAGGTTGTGTGGAAGCCACAAGGCTTCTGTCCAAAGGGCTGTGTCTTCAGTTGGCTTCCACGGCGGACTCTGGACACCTCTGGTCAGATTTCACTGTAGGCGTGATTATGTGGGAGGGGATGAGAGTGAAACAGCAGGTGTGTGTGGAGGGGGTTGCCTGAGCCTAGTACATGGAGTACTTTTCTTGGTGATTTTCTTACTCTAGTTTAAATATGGATTTTTTAATGTTATAACCTCAATTGTGTGTGTGTGTGTGTGTGTGTTTTATACAGGGACTCAAACTCAGGACCCTGTGCTGGCCAGGCAGGTGTGGTGCCGCTGAGCTACATTCCCAGTCCTTCAAATGTGGTTTTTTAATCATATAATTTTAAAGCTCATTTAGTTAAAAATAAAAGTCCCTTAAAGGGACCATTCTCCTAAAGGAAAGAGGAAAAAAATAAAAGATGTTGGAATCATACAATTATTGATGTTCAACATTCATTTCAAATTCTTTTGTCTTGGTGTTATGCACTGGAATATGCCAAGAAGATAGAGTGTGTGCTTAGTGTGTGAGGTCTTGAATTTGGTCCTTAGCACCCTCCCAACACGTGCACACACAAGTGCACCCCCCATGAAGACTCACCACAAAATATTTCCCCAGCCTTAGCTGTTCAAATCTGAAGAATCTGTTTTCCTGGTCCTTTGGGTGAATTTAATTATTTGAGGTTATGATGATGTATATAACAGACCTCGGTGTGCAGCACTGATTGAAAACCCTTTGTCAGATCACTCTAAAACAATAGTAATACAACTTTCTTCTTCTTTATTCATCAGTTCAAAAAGTAGAACTTTCTTTATTCAATCAAATGATAGATAATATGGTATATCTTCAGTATACTCAAAGGAGACTATGAGAAATATAACCACATGGTCTTTGTCCTTGAAAAACTTTCATCCTTTTATGGGAGAGCCAATAAATAAATGAGAAAAAATTGGAACAAGGCATGCAGAACATTATGATAAATAGGACATGACTCCCTACCCCGAGGAGCCTCCAAAGGACAGAGGTTGACATTTATATAATTACCCACAGCCAACTTCTTGCCATTTCTCCTGGCTGGGAGGGATATGGAGGTTGATTGACTCATTGGGACAGAATGTTTGCTTCCCAGAGCCAGTATTATTTTAGACACGCACCCAAGACTCTGCTGTTCCTTACAGAATGCAGACAATATTCAGTCTGCATGCTGCAAAGTGGAGCTGTCCCTGCTACAGAAACCTGAAATCCATCCAGACTTCTTGTGACAAGTTGGAGAGCTCAGTGGTGACATCATTTGCTAACAATAGATGCACTTAAAATTAATGACTGTCTCCACATCCCCTGGTGCTTTCATTTAAAACACACTCAAACAGCATAGAAAATGTTGCTCACCAGCAGTGGGGACAACATGTTCCCAAGAAGCAGGCAGGGACAGCGCGCTGCTTCCTTGGTTGGGAGAAAGAATGATTGAATGAATCTCACAAAACAAGACCTTGGAAGAATCAGAAGTGGCTCATAGCAGGGGCCATTTGGGGCAAGACAAAAACAGAAATGTTTCTCCTCTGGACAAACAGGCCTTCCCCAAGTGCATCTTTGCTCAGATGGATAAATGCAAAGGCCCCCAATTCTGCCCTTTGTGTTAACCCCGTAGGGGTCTTGTTGTTCATAGCATAACATCCAGGTTCCAACAGGGTTCTTCATATATGGCTTGCACTACACCAAGTTTAAAGAGTCAGGGTCCAGGTTTAGTCCACCTTGCTGTTTTAGCCTCTAAGACACACTAAGTGCTTAAGAAGAGTTTGTTGGCTGAACACGTGAAGCTGTCCAGATTACAACCCTAACTCAGTCTCTGAACCCTCAGAACTGGGCCATAGTGGGTCTCCTAAGAGAATAAGAATTGCATTTCAAAGAAGTCTATGGGAGCTGGGCATGATAGTGCATACCTGTAATCCCAGCACTGAGGAGGCTGAGACAGGACAATCATCATGAAACCGAGGCCAGCCTGAACAACACAGTGAGATCCTGTCTCAAAGACCAACCAACCAACCAACCAACAACAAAACCCCAAAAACTTTTCTATGGGATAGTAAAATCACAATGCAATGTCGCTCACATACCCACTAGAATGGCTAAGAGGAAAAAAAGACTGATAAACATTAAATGTTGACAAAAATATAGAGCAACTGGAACTCTCTTACCTGGCTGGCAGGACTGTAAAATGGGGCAATCAATTTGGAGAAGTGTTTGGTACTTTCTTGGAAAGTTAAACATATATTTATCCTATGACTCAGCAATACCATGCCTAGATAAATGGGAAGGGAAAGCACATGTCCATAAGGAGGCTTGCACACAAGTTTTTTTAAAAAATCAGTTTTAGGGGCTGGAGGGTTAGCTCAGTGGTCCCGGCACCTGCCTCACAAGCGCAAGGTCCTGAATTCGATCCCCGGTAACCACATACAATGCTGGGCGTGGTGACTCATGCCCACTAGCCATCAATACCACACACCACAGTGCCAGGCGTGGTGGCTCACGCCTATAATCCCAGCACTCAGGAGGCAGAGACAGGAGGATTGCTGAGTTCGAGGCTTGCCTAGGCTACATGGTGAGCTCAGAGCCAGCCTGAACTACAAAGCGAGACCTTGTCTCAAAAAAAAAAAATCAGTTTTAGTCACAATAAAGTAAAACTGGAAACAATCTGAATGTCAATCAATAAGTGATTGAATAAACACATTAAGATACCTTCATGTAACCGAGTACTGCAGAGCAATAAAAAAGGAATGACCGACTTATATTTGTTACAAAGTGGATGAATATCACACACAAAATGTTGAGTTAAAGAACCATTAGATTCCGGGCTGGGGATTTAGCACAGTGGTTCTGGTGTCTGCCTCACAAGCACAAGGTCCTGAGTTCAATCCCTGGTACCACATATCACATTGCTGGGCATAGAGGCTCATGCTTGTAATTCCAGCACTCAGGAGGCAGAGGCAGGAGGATTGCTGAGTTTGAGGCTAGCCTGGGCTACACAGTGAGCTCAGGGCCAGCCTGACCTACAAGGCAAGACCCTGTCTCAAAATAACAACCACCACCACCACCACCACCATCAAACCATTTTATCACATTTATATAAATTGTAGAAGGGCAACACTACAGTTCAGAGACCAGAATTGGAGCCGGGCATTACCCTGGGGCCAAGGGAGGGGAGAGGACTGATAGCAAAGGGACTTTAGGGTACATTCTGGTGTTTAGATTAGAGGTGTTCTAAATCTTGATTGGGAGGGGTGGTTGTACATATTTGTTATATTTACTGAACTGTACATTAAAATGGATGCATTTTATTGTGAATAAATTATACCTGTCAATTTATTTATTTTTTATTTTTTAATTTTTTTGAGACAGGGCCTCACTTTGTAGTTCAGGTTGGTCCTGTGCTCACTATGTAGCCCAGGCAAGCCTAGAACTCAGCAATCCTTCTGCCTCTGTCTCCCCAGTGCTGGGATTGCAGGCTTGAGACACCAAACCCAGCATTTGTGGTATGTGGTACTGATTGCCAGTGGGTGTGAGCTACCATGCCCAGTATTATTGTATGTGGTTACTGGGGATTGAACCAGGGACCTTGCACTTGTTAGGAAGGTGCTGAAACCACTGAGCTAAGTCTCCAGCCCACCTCAGTCAATTTAAAAGAAGGTGTGGTGTGGAGAAAGATGCCTGTATTGAAGTGGAATAATTCCTCACTGTTGAGTCAAGTACTGTGGTGTGTGAAGCAGTATGAGATTCCCCAATCTGATTGGGGAAATCACTGATTATTCCTTTATATGGAATAGTGGTTTATCTGTTCCACTATTGTTGGACATTTAAGTGGCTTCCAGTTAGGGGCATGTCTTAATCTGTTTTCTGCTACTATAGCAAAATATCTGAGGCTGGCAACTTTATAAAGAAAAGTTTATCTTGCTCATAGTTCTGGAAGTTCAGATCATGGCCACCAACATCCACTCAGCTTGGCTAAGGGTCTCATGGTAGGAATATGTGGAAGAGGAAGAGATTACATGACACAACAGGAAGGAAGAAAGACTCAGAGTATGTTCCAGGCTCACTTATAACCACCTGTGGGACTTTCTCAGAGACCAAGAACTATATTATTAGTACATTATATATAAACATCACTATTATGCTTAACATTGACAACTTGTGCCATATATGACATGACTTAATTCTCATTTTTCTCCTTCCCTACCCACCTGACAACACCCTGGTCATGTGCATAAGCTTTGTTTCCTTTTTTTTTTTTTAAACCATCAAGTTTTTTCTTTCCCCTCATTACTTACCCTTTGAATATTCCCCTTTGAATATTTACTATTTCACAATATCTATCACACATTCTAGAACTCATTTACAACTTCAGTCTCTCATACTAGAGAAAAGATACAATATTTACACATCTGTGACTTATTTATTTCACTTATGAGTATGTCCTTAAGGTATGTCCATTTGAGTAAAATTGACTCAAAATTATCATTTTTTTTTTGAGACAGGGTCTTGCTTTGTAGTTCAGGCTGGCTCTGAGCTCACTATGGTGCCCAGGCAAGCCACAAACTCAGCAATCCTCCTGTCTCTGCTTCCCGAGTGCTGGGATTACAGGCGTGAGCCACCACATCCAGCATTGTGGTATGCGGTATTGATTGTTGGTGTGCGTGAGTCTCCATGCCCAGCATTGTATGTGGTCACCGGGGATCGAACTCAGGACCTTGTGCTTGCTAGCCAGGCACCAGAACCACTGAGCTAATCCTCTGGCCCTCAGAATTATCATTTTTTTATGGCGGAATAATACTTCATTTTATTAAAAAACCCCACATTTTCTTTATCCAGTCTAGAGTTGATGGGCATTTGGGTTGTTTCCAAGATTTAGCTATCACGAGCTGAGCTTCTATAAACATGGGTGCACATATATCTCTGTGACATGAATCTTGTAATTCTTTTGTGTATATTCCTAGCAGGGAATAGCAGGGTCAAATGGAACCTCTAATCCTAGTTTTCTGAGGAATCTCCACCCTGATCTCCATAGTAATTGTACCAGTCTACATTCCCACCAACAGTGGAGAAGGGCTCCTTTCTCTCCACAGCCTTGCCAGCATTTGTTGGTAGCTAATTTCAAAATAGCAGCTATTCTTTTTTTTTTGACAGGGTCTCACTTTGTAGTTCAGGCTGGCCCTGAGCTCACTATGTAGCCCAGGCAAGCCTCGAACTCGCAGCAATCTTCCTGCCTCTGCCTCCCGAGTGCTGGGATTACAGGCTTGAGCCACCAAGCCTGGCATTTGTGGTATGTGGTACTGATTGCTGGTGGCTGTGAGCCACCACGCCCAGTATTGTATGTGGTTACTGGGGATCGAACCAGGGACCTTGCACTTGCTAGGCAGGCGCTGGAACCACTGAGCTAAATATCCAGCCCAACAGCAGCTATTCTTTATGGAGTGAGATGAAATCTCAGGGTTGTTTTCATCTGCATCTCTCAAATGACCAGTGATGTTGAGCATTTCTATATTAATGTCTTCCAAGGGTGACCTTACTACCTTCCACTAAACTGCAGCTCTTAAATGTCCTACCATCCCTCAATCACTGTGGTGAGGACCACGCCTTCAGCATGTGAAGGTTTGGGGAACACATTCAAATGTCCAAATCATAGCAAGGTGATTATCAGTATGTAGGTCTGAGGCCTCTCCAGGGCTCTGTACTCTTTTCAGTGGGTTCATCATCTCCCTTGAGTTCAGAAGGTCTGCAAGGCCATCTGAAGACTACCTCTGCTAGGGCAGGTTTCTCTGTCCCTCATGACCCACCTCAGTCAGCAACACTGCAGCTGAAACTCACCATCCTTTTTTCCTGTCATCAAGGTGCCTGCATGGCATGGGAAGCATGTTCTGGGGCCACACAGGCAAGAAGCCATGACATGGCCTTCCCTCCCACATTTCTGTTCCCCCAGCCAGTTTGTTTACAAATGCAGCACTGGGTCTTGGCCTGAGGAGCAACTCGGGTAGCATTTGGAGTGGGAAGGGAAAGATTTCTAGAGACAAAGTGTCTGAAGAGATTTTGCTGAAACTAGAAAATTGGCCATATTTCCCCATGCTATTTTGGTTTCATGAGGCACAGCTCTTTTAAAACAATAAGAAGAAGCATTCCAAACTCAGTCTGTGGTTGGAAAGTACATGAGTAACGTTCTCTTAGCAAACCCTGAGGGGGGGAGCACACACTTGCAGGCCGAGGGCCTTCTGGGAGAAGTGCTGTAGCTGGGTAGTACTGAAACTCATTTCGTGCTGTGTCCAGGCCTAGTCAGCACAGCTTCCCTGCA
Organism: Thryonomys swinderianus; assembly: GCA_004025085.1. Taxonomy (NCBI): domain Eukaryota; kingdom Metazoa; phylum Chordata; class Mammalia; order Rodentia; family Thryonomyidae; genus Thryonomys; species Thryonomys swinderianus. The sequence goes on along the minus strand of PVIC010031562.1, from coordinate 9,988 downwards.
GCTCAGGGGCACTGTGTTGCAGTGTGTGTGTGTGTGTGTGTGTCTGTGTGTGTGTGTGTGTGTGTGCGCGCGCGCGTATTTTTTTAAAATCAGAGCATGTTAGTATTACAGAATGATAAGGTTGGTTTTGGGAAATTGGTATGTGCATTTAACATATTTTGATTATTTTTACTTTCCTCTCCTTTTTCCCCTCCTCTGCCCCCTTCCTCATCTCCAGAAGTCTGCCTTTTAGTTTATTGTAATCTCTACTTTATTTCCTTCATTCATTCACTCACTCACTTTTGGGTTCCCAATATAAAAGAACACATCCAGGGCCGGAGATATAGCTCAGTGGTTCCAATACCTGCCTAGCAAACTCAAAGTCCCTGGTTCGATCCCTGGTAACTACATACTACAATACTGAGCATGATGATTCAAGCCCACCAGCCATCAGTACCACATACCACAATGCCAAGCCTGGTGGCTCAAGCCTGTCATCCCAGCACTCAGGAGGCAGAGGCAGGAGAATTGCTGAGTTCGAGGCTTGCCTGGGCTACATAGTGAGCTCAGGACAAACCTGAACTACAAAGAGAAACCCTGTCTGAAAAAATAAAACACAAACAAACAAAAACCCATGCAATATTTAATTTTCTGAATCAGACTTAGTTGAAGTAAAATTGACATAAAATTTAACTTAAAAAATATTTTTGGTGGCACTGGGGATTGAACCCAGGGCCTTCCACTGAGCTACATCTCTAGCTCCTTTAAAATTATTTATTTTGAGACAAGATCTTGCAAGGTGCTAAGTTGCCCAGGTTGAGCTCATACTTGTGATCCTCTTGCCTCAGCCTCCCTGAGTAGTGGGATTACAGGTATCCATATTATGCCTGATTTACACTTAACTATTTTAAAGTACACAATTCAGTGACAATTAGCACTTTCACAATGTCATGTAACTGCCACATTATCTATTTTGAAGACATTTTTCATCCTCTCAAAAGGAAACTTCCTGCCTATTATGAAACAGTCACTCTGTGTTCTTCCCTGCCTCAGCCCCTTATAATCACCCATCTGTTTTCTGTCTTTATGGATTTGCCAATTTAGAACATTTCCTAGAAACAGAATCATATAACATGCAGCTTTGTGTATTTGGCTTATTTGACTCAGTATTTTTTTTTTTTTTTTGAGACAGGGTCTTGCTTTGTAGTTCAGGCTGGCCCTGCACTCACTATGGAGCCCAGGCAAGCCTCAAACTCAGCAATCCTCCTGTCTCTGCCTCCCGAGTGCTGGGATTACAGGCGTGAGCCACCACACCCAGCACTGTGGTATGTGGTATTGATGGCTGGTGGGCGTAAGTCACCATGCCCAACATTGTATGTGGTTTCCGGGATCAAACTCAGGACCTTGCGCTTGCGAGGCAGGCGCGGGAACCACTGAGCTAAATCTCCGGCCCCTTGACTCAGTATGGTTTTGAGGCTCATCCTTCACATTGTAATGTGTCAGTCTTTTGTTCTTTTTGAAGGTTGAATAACATTCCATTGTATAGATGTGCCACATTTGGCTGTCTATTCATTCATCCATTGATGGACAGTTGTTATTTCCACCTCTTAGTGAATAGTGTTGTTCAAACTTTTCAAAATATCTGTCTCCAGTCCTTCTTGGTTTATATCTAGAGTGGAGTTGCTAGTCACATAGCTACTCTGACACACTTTCCAACACTTTATGCTACATAGATAAATCCCATGTTTATTTGGCCCACTTAGATTCTTGATTTTTTTTTTTCTCTTTTGGTAACAGGTTGAGCTCAGGACCTTGCATTTGCCAGGCAGGCACAGTGCCACTGAGCTACCTTCCTGGCCCGTGACCCTTGCTTTTAGACTTTGGCTGTATACTGGGAGATTGTGAAGCTTTAACAATAGCAGCGGTTGAGCCCATCCTGAATATCTTAATGCTGTTGGCTTGGGCATTTTGAGTTTTTACTCCTGATACTTGGGATTAAATCTAGGGGAGCTCTACCACTGAGTCACATCTCTGGCTTTTTTTGGTTTGTTAATTTGCTTCTTCTTTTCTTTTTTCTTTTTTTTTTTTTTTTGAGACAGGGTCTCAGTTTGTAGTTCAGGCTGGCTCTGAGCTCAGTGTGTAGCCTAGGACAACCTCAAACTCACAGCACTCTTCCTGCCTCTGCCTTCCGAATGCTGGGATTATAGGTGTGAACCATCATGCCCAGCCTTTTTAAATTTTAATTTAATTTTTTTTTGAGACAGGATCTCGCTTTGTAGTTCAGGTTGGCCCTGAGCTCATTATGTAGCCCAGGCAAGCCTCAAACTCAACAATCCTCCTGCCTCTGCCTCCTGAGTGCTGGGATGACAGGCGTGAGCCACCATGCCCTGCTCTTTTTTTTTTAGAGAAGGTTTTGCTTGTAGTTCAGGCTGTCCCTGAGCTCACTATGTGGCCCAGAGTGGACTCAAATTTGAGGACAGTCTTCTGCTTTAGCTTCCCAAGTGCTGGAATTATAGGCATGTGCCACCACATCTGACCCCTGGCATTTTTTAATTTTTATTTTGGCACAAGGTCTCTTTAAATTGTTCAGCTAGACTGGAATTTGCAATTTTCCTACCTCAGCCTCTTAGAGTGCTAGGATTACAGGCGTGTACCACCATACCCATCTACTTTTTCTCTTTATAAATTGTGTATCTCGGGTATTTTGTAACAGGGGCAGACAAGTAACCAGGTGTGAAATTGAAGTTATCCCTTCAGTACTGAACACAAAGAAGGGTCTAGGATGGCTCACTGCCAGAATTAGACAATAACACATTAGAATGACGATGGGGAGCTTTTGAAATTTGCCACACAAGGCAAGTGTGACTTAATAAGAGCCTGCCTCAAAAATAAATAATAAATAAATAAATAAAAAATAAGATGATGAGGGATGTAGCTCTGTGTAAAAGCCCTGAGTTCAATCCTCTGTACTGGGGGGTAGGGAGGAAAAGTGGATTTTGGCTCATGGTTTCTGAGGTTTTTGTCCATGAGTAGTTGGTTCTCTTGCCCTTGGGCCTGAGGAGAGCCAAACATCACTGCAGGGGGCTTGTGACAGGGCAAAGCTGCCCACCACATGATGGCCAAGAGGGTAAAAAGAGGAGGAAAGAGCTGAGGTCCTGATGTCCTCATCCAAAGCAGCTCCCAATGACCTAACTTCCTCTCATAGGCTCCACCTCCACCACCTCCCTGTAGTGCACAGGCAGGTGACCAAGCCTTTAACACACGCTCCTTTGGGGCATTTAAAATGTGACCCAAGCCAGGTGTAGTGGTCCACACTTGTAATCCCAGCACTCTGGGTGGGTGGGGGCAGTGGCAGGGGGATTGCAGCGAGTTCAAGGCCAACCTGGGCTACATAGTGAGTTCATGATCAACCTGAACTGCATAGCAAGAGCCTGTCTCAAAAAATAAATAAAAAGGGTGGGTGGGTGGGGGACTGGGGATTTAGCTCAGTGGTTCTGGTGTCTCCCTGGCAAAAGCAAGGTCCCGAGTGTGAATCTCAGGACCACACACTACAGTACCGGACATGGTGACTCACGCCTATAATCCCAGAAGTCAGGAGGCAGAGGCAGGAGGATTGCTATGAGTTCAAGGCTAGTTTGGGCTACATAGTGAGCTCAGGGCCATCCTGAACTACAAAGCGAGATCCTGTCTCAAAAAACTAAAAAAAGAAAAAAGAAAAAAATGAATAAAAACAACAAAGGCCTAGGAATATACCTCGGTGCTACAGCATTTGCCTAGCAGGTACAAGGCCCTGGGTTCAGTCCTCAGTGCCACCAGAAGCAAATGAAAAACCACAAATCAAAGAAACAAAAGATCCACCACCTTCCAGCAGCACAGGCAGAGGGCCAAGGTGCTATCCATGGGCCTTCAGGGAGTCACTTTAGATGCAAACGCTGACACCTGTTTCAGGCTGTCACTCAGGAATCCTATTGCATACGCCACAGAACTCACTCTCGGCCAATAAGAATTTATTCAGTGACGTTAGGTGCTCTCCAGCTTCCCAGTGGGAGGTGACACTGCCTGTATTGCAAAGTACACAGCTCCAACAAAGACCTCACAGCCACTGACACTGGTGGAGTTGCCTGGAAGTTCACAGGAGCCATGCTTTGTGCTGGGTGCCAGGAATTCCAGAACATGAATCTGAAAGTCAGATGCCTCTGCTTCCATTGTGGCCAGAAAATGCTATGGTTTTTTTTTAAATTTTTTTTTGAGACAGGGTCTCACTTTATAGTTCAGGCTGGCTCTGAGCTCACTATGTAGCCCAGGCAAACCTCAAACTCAGCAATCCTCCTGTCTCTGCCTCCTGAGTGCTGGGATTACAGGCGTGAGCCACCACACCCGGCTTTTAAAATTTTCTTTATTGGTATATTTGATTGGTACATTATATCTACACATCACAATTACACTGCACATTGAGAATTTGTAGCAGTATATGACACAACTTAATTCTCATTTTCCCCCTCCCCAATCCACCCTATCTGCCTCCACCCCTATATACACAAGCATTGTTTCCTTTAACATTAATTTTTTCTTTATTCTTTATTTACCCCTAAGCCCCATTACCCTTTGAATATTTACTATTTCATAATATCAATCATGCAACCTAGAACACATTTATAACTTCAGTTTCTCATATCAGAGAAAATATATGATATTTGCACATCTGTGACCTATTTATTTCACTTATAAGTATGTCCTGAAGTTACGTCCATTTGAGTATAAATGATTCAATCTCATCATTCTTTATGGCAGAGTAATACTCCATTTTATAAGAAAACCACATCTTCTTTATCCAGTCTAGAGTTGATGGGCATTTGGGTTGTCAAAAACTATCAAAAACTGAACTGCTATAAACATGGGTGCACATATGTCGCTGTGATAGGAATCTTGTAATTCTTTTGTGTATATCCCCAGCAGGGGAATAGCAGGGTCAAATGGAACCTCTAATCCTAGGTTTTTGAGGAATCTCCACACTGATCTCCATAATGGTTGTACTAGTCTACATTCCCACCAACAGTGGAGAAGGGCTCCTTTTTCTCCACAGCCTCACCAGCATTTGTTGCTGTCTAATTTCGAGATATTGTGGAGGGAGATGAAATCTCAGTATTGCTTTCATCTGCATCTCTCAAATGACCAGTGACATTGAGAATTTCTTCATGTAATTCTTAGCTGCTTTTATTTCTTCCTCTGAAAAGTGTCTGTTCATTTCAGATGCCCATTTTTGAACTGGATCTTTAAATTTGGGGGGACTGATTTTTTTTAAGCTCTTTATATATTCTAGATAGTAGCCCTTTATCTGAGGAATTACTGGTAAAGATTTTTTCCCATATTGTTGGTTTTTTTTTTTTTTGCTTTGCTGATGGTTAAATGCTTTGTGTTTTGCACCTACTTTTGAATCCAGGTCTCTCCAGGTGCCTGCTTGACTAAAGAGGCCATACATATAGGCCCTAACTGCTAGGGAAGTTAGGAAAGAGTTTGTGGCTTCTGTGTTGAAGAGGCCGGACTTGGAACATAAGCAATTCCTGAACTATAGAAAGAGTGTCTGAATGCTGGCACCATTTCTGGTGTCAGATGTCCACTCTAAACAGAGGTAGTTTGGTTGCAAGGAACAGAAACCCACACATCAGCACAGAAATGGGAACAAGGAACTGCCACAGAAAGAGCTCTACATGGTCTGGGGGGAACTAGAAGGGCGGCCAGCTGCTCTGCCTCCCCTGGCTTTCTGAGTTCCATCCAGCTCTGTGAACTCATGTCAGATCTACTGCACTGTCTGCACGTGCTAGGGACCGAACGTTTGTGTCCCTACCCCCAATTCATCTGCTGAAAACAAGTTTCCGGAGTGGTGCTTCTAAGAGGTGGGGTCCGTGGGGCACAGAAGGCATATCTGAGGTTGGTACTATTATTAAAAGGACCCTAGAAACTTGGCACATGTTTGTAGTTGTGGCACTTGGGAGGCTGGGGCAGGAGGATCATGAGTTCAAGGCCAGCCTGGGCTACTTAGCAAGACCATGTCTCAAAACTGCCACCAACAAGAAAGAGACTGAAGAGAATTCCTTCTACCATGTGGGAACACAGCAAGAAGATGGCCATCTATGAAGCCAGATGTGAGTCCTCACTGGGCAGCGAGTCTTGCTTTGATCTTGGACTTCCCCGCCTGCAGAACTGTGAGGAGTTTGTTACTTTAATGTGCCCACTGTACCGTATTTTGTTAGGGCAGCCTGAACAGACCGACAGTGAGCCCGCTTCCTCACCTTGCCCTCTGCCTCTGCTACCCCATAATTCTGGGCTGCATGTGGCTATGGTACAAGCTGCAGCCACAGTACTGGGCAGGTTTGTGCACATATGAGCTCATGGACCAGGGGCTCAGTGTTTATTGCATTTTCATGTAGAAGGAATGAATCTAATTAGCTCTGCTGAGATCAAAGTGTTCACCCAGGGTGCAAGCAGCCATGGCTGGAAGGAGGTGGCAGAGACACACGGGACTCTGGGGTATTTTTTTCTTAGAAGCAGTGATTGACAACAGCTGTTGCAGAACCATGGAAAATGAGAGCCCTAAGGGCCCTCAAAGGTCAGGAAGGGCTATTCCTTCAGTTCACAGTTAAAGAAACAGAAACTCAGCAGGATGTAGTGGATGTTGCTGGCAAAGGACTGTACATAATCCTGACACCCTGGGAGGCTGAGGCTGGAGGATCACAAGTTCTAAGCCAGACAGGCCAATTTAGAGACTTAGCAAGACCCTGTTTTCAAATAAAAAATAAAAAGGGCTGCAGATGTAGCTCAGTGTGAAGGGTCTGGATTCAACCCCCAGTATTATAAAGAAATAAGCAAACAAAAAAACCCCAAAGCTCAGAAATTTAGGTTGTGGGGTGGAGAGATAGTATAGTGGAAAGTCAAAGGTTGCTGTCATTTAACAACCATGAACCTCAGCTATTTCTTCTGTGAGAAAAAGACAATAATATTTACTTGAAGGACTGTTACAATTAATGAAATAATGTATGTAGCAATCTTAACCCTGACCCAACACTTATTAAAAGCTGTTTGTTATAAGAACAAAAGAAATCCATTTAGATTAATTGGCATGGTATTATATGTGCTTATATCACCCAGATAACATTGCTACGATAGTTTCTAAACTGTGCTTTGTGCATACCTGCTATTATCTGGGATTGAGTTCATTGTGTATGATGTGAGGTAGGGGTTGACATTCTTTTTTTTCCTAGGAATTATAATATGTAGTTTTAATTTGTCTACTTTGAATTATTCTTACAGCTCTTCATATATAATATGAGTTCCTTATATGAGTCAATTCAATTTATTTCCCTTTTCATCTTTTATGCTGCTGTTGTCATATTTCTCATGTATATATGTTATAAAATCCAGTGTAGTATGATTTTTTTTTTGAGACAAGGTCTAGCTTTGTAGTTCAGGCTGGTCTTGAGCTCACTATGTAGCTCAGGCAAGCCTTGAACTCAGCAATCCTCCTGCCTCTGCCTCCCAAGTGCTGGGATTATAGGCATGAGTCACCATGCCCGGCATTGTGGTGTGTGGTACCGATTACTAGTGGGCATGAGTCACCATGCCTAGTATTGTTGTATTTATTTTCCAGGGATCGAACCAGGGACCTTGTGCTTGCTAGGCAGGCACTGGAACCACTGAGCTAAATCTCCAGCCCTGTAGTATGATGTTTTTTTTAATTCAGGAAGATACTTAAAAGGAGAGTAGCTGGGAAAAATGGAGTTTCTTGCTTTAGCTTTTTGAGGAATTTCCATAATGATTGTACTAGCTTAAATTTCCATCAGGAATGTAGAAGGGTTTGTTTTACTCTGTAGCCTCACTAGCATTTATTGTTTTTTTTTTTTTTTTTTTTTTTTTTTTTGAGACAGGGTCTCACTTTGCAGTTCAGGCTGGCCCTGAGCTCACTATGGAGTTCAGGCAAACCTGGAACTCAGCAATCCTCCTGCCTCTGCCTCCCGAGTGCTGGGATGACAGGTGTGAGCCACCACGCCCGGCACTGTGGTATGTGGCATTGATTGTTGGTACTCGTGAGTCTCCACGCCCAGCATTGTATTTGGTTATCGGGGATCGAACTCAGGATCTTGCGCTTGTGAGGCAGGCGCTGGAACCACTGAGCTAACCCTCCAGCCCTGTTAATTGGTTTTTTAAACTTCATTTTTATTAGTATGTATTTGTCATACATACTGACATATTAATCACATTCATCAAAGTGAGTTTGTACTTATACATAAGATATCTTACTTCTTTTTCCCCACTCCTGTCCCCTCTCTTCTTCTACACATTCATAAAAGCTTTGTTTCCATTTTTTCCTTCCATGATATTTTTTCCTCTTCCTTTTCTTCCTTTCCTTCTCCCCATCCCTTATTCCCCTTCCTACTTGAACATGTTCTTCCTACTTCCCAGTATCTATCTTCCAGTATGCTCCTTTGGGGTCCTCACATAAAGGAAATATGTTTATATATATATATATATTTTTTTTTTTTTGAGACAGGGTGTCGCTTTGTAGTTCAGGCTGGCCCTGAGCTCACTATGTAGCCCAGGCAAGCCTGGAACTCAGCAATCCTCCTGTCTCTGCCTCCCGAGTGCTGGGATTACAGGCGTGAGCCACCATGCCCAGCTATGTTATATATTTTAAAATTTTATTTGAATCTTTATTGGTACATTATATATACACATCATGGTCATGCACAACATTGACAATCTGTACCAGTATACGACACAGTTTTATTCTCATTTTTTCCCATTCTCCCACCCAACAATGTTATATTTAAACCTGTGTGTTCAATTTATTTCACTTAAGATTATGGTCTTTTTTTTTTTTTTTTTGAGACAAGGTCTCATTTTGTAGTTCAGGCTGGTTCTGAGCTCACTATGTAGCCCAAGCAAGTCTTGAATTCACAGCAATCCTCCTGCCTCTGAGCCACCACACCCAGCATTGTGGTGTGTTGTGTGTGGTGTGTGGTACTGGAGATTGAACTCAGGACCTTGTGCTTGTGAGGCAGACGCCAGAACCACTGAGCTAAATCACCAGCCCCAAGATTATGGTCTTGAGATGCATCCATTTTCCTACAAATGACTCAAGTTTATCTTTGGCACAGTAGTACTCCATTGTATATAAACACCATATTTTCTTTATCCACTAACCTTTTGATGGGTATATGGCTGGTTCTAAAATGTAGTTATTATAAATTGTTATTGATTGATTTCTTTTTTTTTGAGACAGGGTCTTGATTTGTAGTTCAGGCTGGCCCTGAGCTCACTGTGCAGTCCAGGCTAGCCTTGAACTCACAGAAATCCTCCTGCATCTGCTTCCCAAGTGCTGGGATTCTAGACGTGAGCCACAATGCCTGCAATTGCGGTTTGTGGTGTCAGGCATCAAATTTGGAACCACTGAGTTAAATCTCGGGCCCCTATTGGTTGATTTTTTGAAGATAGGCATTCTTTTTTGAGTGAAATGGGATCTCAGTGTTGTTTTTTTTTTTTTTTTTTTTTTGAGACAGGGTCTCGCTTTGCAGTTCAGGCTGGCCCTGAGCTCACTAGGTAGCCCAGGCAAGCCTCAATCTCAGGAATCCTCCTGTCTCTGCCTCCCGAGTGCTGGGATTACAGGCGTGAGCCACCATGCCTGGCTCTCATTGTTGTTTTAATTTGCATTTCTGTAACGACTAGAAATGTTGAACATTTTTTTGTTTGTTTGTTTTGATACAGGGTCTCACTATGTACAGGGCCACTATGTAGCCCAAACTAGCCTTGAACTCACAGCAATCCTCCTGTCTCTGCCTCCCGAGTGCTGGGATTAAGGCATGAGCCACCACACCTGGCATTGTGGTATGTGGTACCTGGGATTGAATTTGGGACCTTGCATTTGCAAGGCAGATGCTGGAACCACTGAGCTAAATCCCCAGCCCCAAACATTTTATTCTTTTTAACATTTGAAGTATATTTATAGATCATTTAT